>BMAW01052957.1:828886-848692 GCA_019974015.1 Nephila pilipes
GCTAATTCAAAGTTTGATTTTTATTAATTAATATAGGCCATCCCACATATATATATATTAAGTAAGCAAAAGTGTATTAAGGCTCTCGTCAATCGACCATTTTGATTTCGTGGACGTAATGTTAATCCTATGGAATTTCGACTTTAATTCTCCCATGTTTACTATTTGCTCTTTCAGATGCAATTTATTGCATTCAAATAGATCAAGTAATAAACATGAGAAAATTAACATCGAAATTCCATAGGATTAACATTAAGCTAACGAAATCAAAATGGCGGGTAGAGGGAGCCTTAAGCTACGGTTCAAAGAAATCTTCTTCTCTCATAAGGTGCTTATAAACTATACATACCGAGCACAACGATAAAAATGCTACGTTTCTTCAAATATGCAGCTTGTTAAATGCAGCTCCCGGACCAACGATTGTGTACAACCTCTTTCGAGTCTAATTTTTCAAAACTTTGTTATTCGTTGCAGTCCCAAATATCCAATTGCCCCCCCCCCCCCCGATCTTTGTGTTAAGGCTCCCTTCTACCCGCCATTTTGATTTCGTTAGCTGAATGTTAATCCTGCAGAATTTCGACTTTGATTCTCACATGTTTACTATTTGAATGCAATAAAGTGCATTTGAAAGAGAAAAAAAATAATGAAGGCTTCTGTGGAATTACTTTTTCTTCCAATTTTTAAAAATATTTTTAAAGACTGGAAAAACTCGCAAACGAATCATTAAAATAGGGTTAGAAATATTTTTAAAAATCGGAGGAAAAAAAATAATTCCACAGAAACCTTCATTATTTTTTGCTCTTTCAGATGCCCTTTACTGCATACAAATAGATCAAATAGTAAACATGTGAGAATTAAAGTCGAAATTCCATAGGATTAACATTACGTTTCGAAATCAAAATGGTGGGTAGACGGGAACCTTAATATTTCCCCACACACAAGACAAAGAGGCTTAGGTAGTCATTTTATTCCACACATGAAAACTCATAATTAATTTGGCTATCCAAGTACCTTTTTTTCTTGCTTATTTTTCCAAGAAGTAGAAGAAACTGCATACTCGGTACGGATTCTTGTGGCTGTCGTATTGTTAGCTCTATGAATGTCAGATAAGATTCATTTGGTGTTTCAGTTATTTCTGTTTCCACTCAAATTTATTTTTAGCCACTAATGCATAGGGTTAGTCGTAATAAACTTCTTAAATAGAAGTTAGTTCGTAAAAAAATAGACATGGAATTATAGAAATAATATATACGTGCCTCAATACAAATACCCACAGCAAAAGTTAAGTACAACACGAATTAATTCGTTACTAATCACAGCCCGGTATGTGTCGACATTCGAGGGTTAAACTTTAACCCAGAGCTCCAGTCTACCAAATGCCTATTTGTTCTCCATATGAATAAATAGACATCGGTCTCCAGACACTTAGCAACGCATAAAATAGCGTTGGAGGCAGAAAAGAATATTTCGACACCATGACTGAAAATAAAAATCCAAGATAGTGGAGATGCAGAAAGAAGAAATTTTTGAATGAGTATTGTTTTGCCATATGAGGCTAAAGACAAAGACTACGAAAGTCGTAAATTAAACGGGTCGCTTTCCTCCTAGTCATACAGTTTTGATGAATCATGTCGGGAAATGTAAAAAAAGACTCTCCCATGTATTGCACTCGAGAGTTTTTGAATGAAAGGAAATGAGAGGTAATTTTGCTCAAGTAGAGGGAGGGGGGGTAATAAACTTTCACTTTTCTTTGGGAAGACTGTTGAATGGGAAATGAATCTGATCGTTCACTATTCAGTAAAGCGCCTTGCTTTGATATCTTTGAAGAATTTTTATGTTAGCGTGGCTTGCAGCACCCCAGAATTGGGTAGGGGTATGAGAGTTAGGGTTGTAAATACGATTTGTAAATGAGGAGACTATTTCTAAATTCAATATGAGATTTTCTTTCCGTCGGGTAGGGCAAAAGGAGAAAAGTCATTTCTTTCAGCGAACGCAATCCCTCTTACATCCGGAAATTTTATTGATCAGGATGTCAATATTGCAACTGACATTAGGAAAAACCTCTACCTACTTTTCAAAATTCTTTAATTCCTTTTTATTTGGGTGGGCCACCAATACCAATTTCTTTTCGTGTACCTCTTAATATCTCTTAATCTTACCAAAGATTCTCAACCGCTGGTCTGGAGGATCGGCACTGAGGAGGATCCTCAGAAAAATTTGACCGGTCTTGGGAGATCAAACCTGTGATTGTGGAGATGCACTTATCTGAGTCAAAAAAATTTTTATTAAAAAAATAATAAAGTTTTGTGCAATATTTTTTACTTTAATGTCGTAACTATAGGATGTAGAATCCATAATTTTGTCTTTGAAGATTGGCAACGCTGATATCTGCTCTCATTTGTCGGAGCTTTTTGTTACGTTTTGCAGTGGTGGGATGTCATTTATTTCTAGACGTTACAATATGTTAACCCTTTCGAGAAAATATATAACTTTTTGGTAATTTTTAATATTTATGTAGACGCTAAGAAAAAATTATTTTTTAGCTCTTAATAATATGAACCTTAATGAAGGCATGTTGTTGAATTATTTGAATAACTGTTCATCGTCTGAAAATTAATAATTGTGAAACATAACTTAGATGTCCACCATAAAAAACTAGAAGGAATAAAAAAACCCTTTTCAGGCACTACAACCATAAGCATTTAAAATATGGGTTTATTCTTTGACCCAATTCTAAGGACGAAGATAAACGTCCGATGTGTATCATTCATTGCCTTGAAGTTTTTATAAGTGATACTGTAAAACCATAAAAAATGTTTCGATATTTGAAGTCTAAACATTCCGAGCTGGAAAAAGAAGCTGTGTGCATATTTTGCACACAAAAAACACAAGAATTGGAACAAAAGTATTTAAACAAAACTGTTCAGAATGAATCATTTCTAACATGTTCACATACCTAGTCGATTTTCGAATTTCTAAAACTAAAAGGTCTTTTACTACAGACAAAATTTAATAAAAGCATTTTAATGGGTTTTTTCTTTAACTCACATTGTTTCTGTGTCAGGGTCAAAACTTTAAAAGCTTTTTTCTTACATTTTAAAGTGCTCAATTGAGCTGACAAATTTTTCACGATTATTTTGGACAATAATATGATAATTTAATTATAATTATTTAAAATTAACTTATTAAAACTAATTTAAATAATTAAATTTTACGCCAAATGGTCGTCAAAAATCTACCGCAAAAATAAAAATAAAAAGTTACAAATGGATATATGCAACGTAGCCCACTCACATTGTGTATTTGGTTGAAAAATGTATTGTCAATTTTTAATGCATTTTGGAATTCTTTTACTTCTTTTGTAAGTCAATATTCGTTCATTTTACAAAGCTTAATTGAGGTAAAAAAAAAATTACACGCATTTATTTTAGATGATAAGTTTAATAAATGTTAAATAATAAAATAAATTATTAAAATTAATTATTGAATAAATTCAATTTGACTCAACGTTTCCTTTTATTCTTAAAATTTAAGTTATAAAAAAATTATGTTATGCAAAGTGTAAAGTTTGACAGAAAACTCATGTTCAAAAAACTCGTTTTTTACAGGTGTTATTATAGACGGTTTATTTAGAAATGTTTGGTCCTCCGCTGCTAATAAAATAAAATCGATTCCCTTACCTGATGATACTGCAAGAAGAATAATTGAGAAATATCTGAGAATGTGGAATACCAGTTATTACACAAGATAAAGGAATAAAAATATTTTGCAATTTAATTGGTGAATCATGCGATATTTCTTTAAAGGCCGCAATAATTTGCTACGTCAGATATATTGATTTTATTTTGGGAGAAATCAAAGAACTGTTGTGTGTTGCATAGATTTAGTTTCATACACACCCACACAACAAGTAATAACACTCTTAATTCTTAAGTTATTAAATACTTTTTAGAATGAAAAAACTGCGTTGGTGTATGCACCGATGGGGTGGATAGCTTGGGTGTCAGACACTGTGGCATTACTTTAAGAATTCAACAAGCAACTAATTCTGGTTTATCAGTACTGCATAATCCACAGACAACATCAAATAGCGAAACGTCTACTCGTATATACATAATTAAAAAAAAAAAAGGTTTTAACAGAATCTGTAAAAATCATTAATTTTATTAAAAATAGTGTTTTAAACTGTAGGTTACTAGCAATATTTTGTCTGGAGGTTGGTGCGGATCATTAACTATAATTACTGCAAACGGAAGTTGATAGCTCTCGAGAGGCAAAATTCAATGATTTAAATTTCAGTTTACAAGGAACTGCAATAAATACGTTTCATTGATTGAAGAAAATAGATGGATTTTTGAAAAAAAAGAAAGTTATTTTTCGGTTGGATAAAGTAAATAATATAATAATAACGACATACTAAGTAGTGGCTGCGGTAGCCTATTGGTTAAGGCTTCGGATTTATGGCCGGCGGTTTTCGTTCAGTCGCAGGTTCGAGCCTTGGCGGTTAAAGACCCGCAGTGTAATCGGGGCCGATGCACTTTAATTCTATCTGGGCCTAAAGTCCTCCAGTTGGAGTGATGTGGAAGTTAGAAGAGGGGGGTGCCAGCTCAGGTGTCGTTCTTGTCACTTGACCGAGGTTCAAAATTACGCGGTCCGTCGCCAATAGCCCTCGTGTTGCTTCTAGTGCGACGTTAATAAAAACTAAACTTAACTGACACACTAAATAATTATTTTAATTTTGTTGATTCGCGGCAAGATTTAAATTTTCCCAAATTAAAAATAATCATTGGTCAACACACACTACCTTTAAACATATGTAATAGTTTCCCGCTTCGAAAAATGTTTCCCTACAAAGAAAATCGCGTGTGAAAGGAATTTGAGATAACGACTCTTTCATAAACATGGCAGTAGTAAATTAAGTTTAAGTAACCGAGAATATATGAGCACTTTCTTGAGATTAGTTCAAATATTATGTTAAAAACTAGTTTTTCAACAATATCTTCGTACATTTTGATTCAAAATGAAAAACGGGTATCTATCTATATACAAAAAAAAAAAAAATTTTAGTCCTTTTGGCAACAACATAAATGAAGCGGGATTTTCATTCATCTATGATGGTAATAAAAAATAATGTTGGAAATATCAACTTTCGGTTGTTTTCCCGTTTCGAATTAGCTTGACTAATGCAGATGCCACAATTGATAAGTTAATTGAGGAAATGGAACAGCATTCTTCTCAATAACATCACATGCCAAATAAATAAAAAAAATTATTGATATTTAATTTTGTAGTAATCAAAGAACTGATTTTTTTTTCGTTTTGTTTCTATATTCAATGATTTTGTGATTTTTTTTTTTTACAATTTTTCTAAAAAGTTTAATCTCTTATGAATATAATAATTTTAATAACTGTTTAACTTAACATGTAAATATTATGGTTAATAAATTATATCGAAAATGTTACAATTACCTTATGTAGTAGTTCGTTAACGTCTTGTGATTTTTTTTTATTGATAAAACCACCATTCCGCGAAATTATTTCACAAATTTTATAGGTCATTGTGCAAAAAAAAAAAAAAAAAAAAAAAAAAAAAATATGGATGCGAAAAGTTGATCTACACCATCTGCTGTGGATAAACCGGAGTGAATTGCTATCAAAAATAAATAAACGCGATGTTCTCAGACTGGGAAAAATATAAACAACCTCGTTCATCCACTGTAAATTATTTTGGCCGGGAAAAATTGGGGACGACGAAAGTCAAAGGCAGAAACCTGTGGACTAAAAATTACTATGGGAAAATTTTGGGCAGAAAAACTGAAAGCATCCCTTTTTAGTTTATTTTTACGAGCTTTTCTCAAAGCTTATTCGTGATCACGTGACCAGAAAAGTTCATTTGGGGGCAAATGAAATTCTTGATGAATGCTCTGAAGTAGTGTTTCTCAACTTTGTGGGCCTAAGTCCCACAAGGGGTCAATTTGATTTTTAAGGGGGAGGGGCAATTCGAAAAAGGACTCATTCAAAGCGTAAATGAACTATTTATTAGTAATATAGTCAATTTTTACAAATATTTTTCACTATATGTTTGTAAAATGTGTGACAAATTGTAATAAAATTATTAAATATCTGCTTTACGGTAAAATATTCTTTCCAAACTTTCCTACTACGATAAAATATTCTTTCCCTACAACCGCGCTCTTTGTTTTGAATGGTACGAAATAAAAAGTGCTGGAATGTAAGTTTCTGCAGTGTTTTGCAGAATCATATATTAATAATCATTGGTATTAGTTCAAAATAAACGTCTGTAAAATTGTTATAAAAATACACAAATTACATAAGCATTAAGTATATATGGATTGTAAGTAAATTCAGTTGGTAGTTTCTATTAATTTCCTTTTTAGAAGCATTTTTTACCCAGAAATATTTGTCATATGAAAAAGTATGTTTTTGTTTTGCATTTGGGTATTTTAATATGCATCTTTAATCTACGTTTACTTCAGTTCATATTAAGTTCTTTTTTTTTTCTTTTAGCCCATAGTGAAATGAAGGGTAAAAGTAAAAAGAAATTTGGTCAGTGTTCAGAGCAATATTTAAAATTTGGTTTCATACCTGTTGTTTATGATGAAAGGTTACCTTTTTGTTTTTTATGCCAACAATGCTTGACTGACGAATCAGTGAAACATGGTGGTCTTGAAGCGCATTTGAAGGCAAAACTTAATGCTCATATTAATTCAGATTTAAATTACTTCCAAACTTTAAAAAACAATTTTGAAAACAGTGAGGCCGTACTTATAATTTACGTAAGAAAGGTTGATAAAGGTGATTTTGCTGAAGAAATGTTGTTCTGTAAATCATTAGAAAATACCACAACTTCCAAAGATATTTATAATAAACTAAAAACGTACTTAGATGCAAATAATATACCAATGAAAAATTTAACATCTTGTGCTGCGGATGGGTGCTCCTAACATGATGGGAAAGAAAAATGTTTGCTTATAAAATTGATGAATGATGAGAAACCAAATATGTTTCTTGTGCATTGTATCATTCACAGGGAAAATCTGGTAACTAAAAACTTTTCACCTGTTCTAAATGAAGTACTTGATTTCGTTGTAAAGTGTATCAATGCTATGAAAGCTAATGCCAAATGTGAACGTCTCTACAATTTTGTGAAGAACGAAATAAAGACAATGTGAGACTCCTACTTCACACTGAAGTAAGATGGCTTTCGAAAGGAAACTGCTTAAAAAGATTTATAGAACTATTTGATACTCTTAATGATTTTTTTAAGCAAAAAAACCTGAAATGAAAAAGTTGTTAACTGTCGATTAAGCATTTCTAAGCTAGTTAGTTGATATCTATGAAAAACTAAATACATTAAATAAACAACTTCAAAGAACAAATAAAACTCTTATCGATGAAAAAGCGAAGATATTTGGTTTTGTTACTTTTATTGAATTATGTCGAAAAAGTATTTGCAACAAAAAATTTGAAAGGTTTTATTGGCTCCAAAAATCTGAAGTAACTCATACAACTATAAATGTTATTGTCGATCATCTAAAAATTTTGTCAGCACATTTAAAAGAAAGATTTTCTGATTTACAAAATATTCATTTCCCAACTTGGATGACGCAGTCAATGTAAGTAGATCTTTCTGATATTTCAGGTTTACAGTAACAAGAACTCACAGAAATGCAAAATGATGCGTCAGTTAAACCGTTATTTAATATGAAAGAATCGATGGCATGGCTTTGTGAAGAAACCGAAATCAAATATCCAAATGCAAACAAAAGTGCAAGAGAACTATTTTGTTACCATTTCCATCTACATATTTAGCTGAATGTGGATTTAATGCCGTAAATCATCTGCTGCTAAAAAGAAGAAATAGGCTAGTATAACAAAACGGGGAGACTTGAGACTAAAGCTAATAAAATTGGAATCCGGTATAAAATCTTTTTGCAACAAACATCAAGCACAAGGATCTCATTAAATTTTTTTTATTTTTATTTCAGTTCTCCATTGTAAGCATTGAAAATATACTTACTGTAATTATAATAATTTTCTAGGGATTTACTAAAACGTTAAAATTTCATTTATAATTTAAGTTTCACACACACGCAAACACGCACCACACACACACACACATATATATATATAGGGGGGGCATGAGAGTTTTTAAAAGGCTCAAGAGGGGCATAGTAAAAAAAAGTTTGAGAAACACTGATCTGCAGTAACGATTACTATGGTCGTTGCTAGAGCAATAATCACGTGATCGAAAAACCTTTCTTGAGGAAAAATCACAAAATAATGTCATTTTGGGGTAAAGGAAATCTAAACTGAGAAAATTTTACGATTTACAAATGGCAACACTGAACAAACGGCTCTTAAAAATATTTCTTTCGAAGAAATAGAGCAGTATATAGCTGGCTCTCCCTGATATATATATATATATATATATATATCAGTAAAATAATTAAAAATATTTAAAACTACATAAACTTAATTACTAAAATAGTAGTTATAAATATTACAAGATTACCTGCATATTTTTTTTTAGATAATCGAAGAAATATAAGCCTATGATCTTTTAAAAAGCAAAAAAATTGAAAAACAGAAAGTTACATTACCAAATTATTAAGAAAGAGAATCTATATCAATGAAAAAAAAATGAATATATATATTCAATTTCTGGAAAAGTACAACATTTCTAAAATGATCTAAATTCCTACCTGTAAGATCAAGATTGGTCCTTCGGTGTTAACTTTGAAATGATACTCCAAGTTCTCAGGTGTGATTTCAGGAAAGGGTTGCATTTTGGCAACTCCAGCGTTATTGATGAGGAGGTTGAGTCCCCGTTCTCCTACAGTGCTCTCTACAATACTTTTCGCCACATCAACTTCCTCAGGGTTGGTGACATCTACAATAGAAATTTCATTATTTAAATGATGATATGTAAAACCAGTATAACATTATATTTTCCAATTGACAATTTCATTATAATCTGGCTGTTGTTCGTGTTTATGTTCTAGACTAGGTTGGCCCACACACGGCCAGCCAGGTGTCAACCTGTGACCAGCCGAGCTGAGTCATCTGAACCAAAATTTAAACATTTATTGTACATAAAAGTATCAAAAAACATTCCACTATGAGTCATTCGTATCACATTCCATTAACATAGGAATATCTCAGTACACTGATATAACTGTATTCACAAGTTTTTTTATACTCATGTCCAGAAACAAATACAAAATTGAGCTCATTTTAAAAAGCTCGCAGGCTGTCTTGCGTGAGTGAGCGATACACAGTGTGACCCTGTGAACTAGCAGCAGCTAACCTATCTGCAACAGTCCAAATATATTTGACCCAAAAGCATATGGTTTCAGACAGACGGGCTGTTTGGTGTCTTCTGATCACTAATAATTTAGCACCAGCATTGTATTGCAATTGCAGAACAATTTTTAAATTATTTTTCAAGCTAATGCATTTGAATCTATGAAATATAATTTTCCTTAATTTATTGCAGAATGTTCTTGATTTCTCTAATGAGCTTCGGAAGGATTAGTCACTTCCTGCGACTCAAGAGCGGAAAATAGTAATAGTTTTTGATGTGAGAATGTGGGTTTCAAAGAGCCATAATTAAAATGAAGGTAATAAATCAAAATCATCATACACAAATAATGCAAACTGTGGAATAAAATGTGATTCCAAGACTTCCCGTAAAATCTTTTAGGTTGGACAGGTCCGTTTTAGACAACGACCATAACATCCCGGTAGAATGTATATTTGCAGTAATTAGAGAGAAGGTAAATTTTGTATTCTTCATTGAGCATAGAGGTTTTTTTTATGTCTTTATTTAATAATAGATATGTACTGCATAGTAAGAAAATGGAAGTTCGAGATTCACAATGCTGAATGAAATTTCGGCTCAAGTGCCCTATTCATATTTGATTATTGCTCAAATTTATGAAATTCGTTTTCGAGTAAATAGTATTGCGCCGTTTTTGACAGAAATTGATATTTTTTAAAAATTAGATTTCCTATATTACAAGGCCGCATTAAGGTATTTCCATTCCACATATATGTGTAAATTATATTAGTGTCTTTGGCAAATCCGTAAACACATTTGTGAAGAAAGGTACATGGTATATAAATTAAGCCATTATATAGCCATTTTTTTTTATCATTACAAAGTCCATTTATCAGCAGAATTAAATAGAGCATTGACAGAATTATTTAGAGATTTGTGTTCCATGTTTCATTTCATTTAGATCTTTAGTTCCAAAGATACTGGAATTGGAAAAAAAACCGTTTGAATACCTTATACTAGATTACTTTAAGCAAACAATTCACAATACTTTTCTAATTTTCAAATATCACGTAAAAGGTTATCGATATAATTAAGTATTGTGAATTAGTAATCTCTTAACTTATCTGTTTTCTGTTAGTACGTTTGACTTAGAAAATTTTTTGACTTGCAATTTTGAATACAGTTGTTTTATAGAATGGAAAATCCAAATATCTAAAACTTTTGATATGTTACAACTCTCTTTTTTTTCATAACTCTGTATTAAATAATTCATATTTTTTAATAATATTCTATTATTTTTTTCAACTATTTTGATATTTTCTTAAATCGGAAGAATAGGAGTTATTTGTCGATTTGTGTAAACATCTTTGATAAATGTTAAGAAGAAAATATTATTTTATCAAATGTTTGAGATTTTAAATTAATGTTAGAAGGTTAATATTAAATTATTTGATACCAATTCATGTTTTAAAAATGCCTAAAATTTAGAAACATTCAAGCACAGTTTTTGAAAAATTTGAAATTTATGCTAATTTTAAGTTGACGAAGTCAGATACTCAAAAATAAAGCATTGATCATAAGAAAATTCTTTTTCTGAAGTCAACCCTAAGTTATATATATTAATTTAATAAAATAATCCATTAGCATTAAAACTTAATCCCTGTGACGTATTTATATTAATATCAAATGTTGTCCAAGTACAATAAGAATTGCGAAAATTCTTAAAGATTTTCTATTTTTTGGACGAATGTACACTTGATTATGTTTTTTTTCTTAATGAAACAAAGGTGTCTTTTAGGATCTAATGCAGAATTCAGAAAAATAGATATGTCTTTTTCGATCGCTTTTATCTATTATTAATAAAAAATAGATAAGTGCTATAGAAAGAGATAAAAGAATTGTTTATTCTTAATGTTATCTGTTTATAAAGAATCAATATAAGAAACAAAACAATTCTTCAAAGATAATAACTAACAGATTGTAGTAACAAAATTATCAAATTCAGACATGGTGACAAGAAACATGTAATTTTTCATTTAAAACCAATATTATCCAAATTCATTTTGTATCAGATTCTTACCTTTGATCAAGAGTATGTAATTAGGAAAACAGAACAAATTATATAATTTCGATACTTTTGGAGGGGAGAAGGGGGATGAATACTTTCGCAAGAAAATGACGAATAATCGAATTATTACCCATTTTTATTAGAATTACTTGAGATTTTACAGATGATTCTTCAATCTCTTTGAGTTCCTAAAATATGAAACAAGAGTCAATAAGTGAAAATATTTATAAAATCGTTTAGTGTTGCATGCTTATTAAATTGCATAAATAAAATCATCTAATACATTGAAAACTGTAAGTAGGTATTACTAAATTGTAAAAGAGTTTTTTGTGTGGTGAATTAAACTTTTGTTTTATTTATAAAAGTATCATTGGAATTTACGTAGAAATTTCAATGAAATGTTGTCTTTTGAATTTTTGTACTGGACGGGGTTATATTTAGGTATCTTAGAGCAATTCTCAACAATCGATAATTGCTGTATTTTCAATAGTATCTGAAATTGAACACAATATCTTTCGAAAATGTAAGCGACATTAAAACATTGACCTACCATTCAAAATGAGGCATAATTGCGGTAAAAATAAAACGGAAATAAATATGACTTCTTAAATACACCTCTTATTTCACAAAATTCAAGGAAATTGATTCTATTTTTTTTTTTTCAAAATGTTTTCTTTTTTCAGTTTTTACTATATTGTTTTGAAAAGTAGATATTTCCAGTGTTTGAGTAGTCACTTTAAAAGGAGCATTTAAAAAAAAGAAGAAAAATTGGTATCCAGGAAGTGAATTATAAAAAATAAAATCGAAAGAATGGAAGGTCGTACTCTAAAAAAAGGTATGTTGTTAAAAAAAAAAAAAAGCGAAAGAAACAACAATGGACAAATGTGTGGATGTTTGGAAGTTTTATAGCCATAGCCTTTTCTCTATTGAAGAATTTTTATCTTATCTGTACTTTTTGTCAATCAGTTATGTAGAAGATTTTCGAACAAAATAATCTTGATTTAAAACATACAAAGAAAATTCTCATTTTCTTATAATAACATAAACTTTTGAACAACAAGAGTTATCAGTTATATTTTTTTATTAATTTGTTTCATTTTAGGAATGCAATTTTAACGCAATCTTTAATCTTGTGTTATGTTTGATCACTTACTAATTTTCAGATAAAGCGTGATTTATTTTCAGAAAAATTATTTGTCATCAAATTTCATAAATACAAAACGTAATTTTCATTTTCATCATTTCTAAAAATATCCTTCTTATTTAATTGCATATGTACTCATAATGTTTGTAATACTTTCTCTGTCAAGTATATCTACAGAAAACTTTATATTTTCATTATTTATGAAATATTTACGCGCAATAAAATAGTAGATTTTTGTGAATTAGCTGATTATGATTTAAATGAATGCCATAACAGAATTTTGGTAACATTAATTAATCAAAGTTAATGGATTAAAATTACAAATTTTTACTGCGAACCCATAAGTACTGATTAGAAAATTAATGATATATTTAGATGTCATATATTAGAATATACGTTAATTTTGTAAAGCATTATTAGATCTATAAAAGCAGGAAAAATAAACAAGGTTAGTACACAGTACTTTTTAAAAAAATATTCTAGATTTTAAGGCTCCCGTCTACCCGCCATTTTGATTTCATTAGCTTAATGTTAATCCTATGGAGTTTTGACTTTAATTCTCACATCTTTATTATTTGATCTATTTGAATGTAATAAAATGCATCTGAAAGAGCAAAAAATAATCAATGCTTCTGTGGAATTACTTTTTTCCTCCAATTTTCCAAAGTATTTCAAAGTATTCTTTAAAGACTGGAAAACTCAAAAACGAATAGTTAAAATAAGAATAAAAATATTTTTAAAAATCTTAGGAAAAAAGTAATTCCACAGAAGCATTCATTATTTTTTTTCTCTTTCATATGCACTTTATTGCATTCAAATAGATCAAATAATAAAGATGTGAGAATTAAAGTCAAAATTCCGTAGCATTAACATTGCGTCCACGAAATCAAAATGGCGGGTAGACGGGAGCCTTAATGCTTACTCAGATAATAATAATTACAAGCATTTTTGTATCGTAAATAAAAAAACATAATTTGAATCGTTCTTTGATTTCTCTTTTTGGCAGAGTTCTATACATTTATTCACACATTTATACATTTATTTACATTTATACATTTATATATATTTATACATTTATTTACATTTATACATTTATATACATTTATTTACATTTATACATTTATTTACATTTATACATTTATATATATTTATACATTTATTTACATTCATACATTTATATACATTTTTCCGAGTATCTAATACAAAACATTACTAAATGTTATCTCAAAGTTTTATAGTTATTTTTTAAGTTAAAGTTATATTTATTTATCATGTCTTGTATTGCTAATTGCCTTGTATCGTCAATTTTTTTTCTTCTTGTTACATATATATATTTTTACACGTGCATCCATATGAATGATACAATTTACTTTTTAAGTAAAAAAAAATATTCTTTTTGTTCCCACACACTGTGATGCATTTATTTAAAGGACTTATTTCATTAATAAATGTGTAAAGTTTCATTAAAAAAAGAAATAAATATTGGAATGAAATTTAATATTTTTGCTAAAAAAGAAAGAAACAATAAATTTTATATATATAAAAAATTTAATACATTGTCTTAAAATTTATTACTTTAAACTATATCGAATATGTTTCGTTGAATCATATAAGCCATTAAAATTTTCTGAACAATTAACTGCTACATATCTGACCAATTGGACAAATAAAGTACAAAATTTATATGATTTATAGCGCTGGAAAGTTTTTTTTAAATAACAAATACAATGATTCGAGTTCAGTACGAATTCATTCCAGTAAAATGTGAATTTGAAGTAGTCTCATGTGCTATTGACTCCAAATTCCTGTACAAATACCATCAAAAAAGAAAAGCATTCATTGGAAAACGATATTAATTTGCTTTTTATATATTTTTTAGAATGCACATAACAAATTCGGATTAAATTGTTATAATTTATCATGCGTTTTAAATCAATACAAATGTTTGGAAATGTCAAATAATTCTCTATTCAAGCAAAAATATGTGCTAATAAAGATATTTTGTAAATAACTGAAGAAAATTTTAAATTGTTAATGTGATATATATATATATATATAAAGATTTCATTATAGATACAATTCTTAAGCTCTGAAACTAATACTTATTCGATATTTTAGTGAATTGTTGACTAACAATACCTTTAATGAATCAGCACTCCTATAAGTAGCAAAAATATAATTAGGTGGCTCATTCAGTTGTGTCAATTGCCTCACGAACTCCAAACCGATGCCCCTATTGGCCCCGGTCACCATCACACTCTCGATTTTCATGTTTGAACGTTATTTTGATACGGACTCCAGCAGTCGACAAACTGAAGCCGCAGAGCCAATTTCAATTGTTTTAGTTCGCTCTCCGACCGGAGATAAGCGTCAAGCGTGAAGTCTTTCTGATTGGTTTAAAAGTAGGTCAAGATTCTTTTAAAACCTCATTCGCTCCTTTATATTAATATGCCATTGCTCCTACAAAATTGTTTTTTAATGGCACGTTTGCAGGTAAAGTGAATCTTTGTGAGATATATGTGGTCCTAAGTTATATATACATATAAATCCAGGTTTGTCTCTTAAAATTTTTTTTTTATTTTCAAAACTTTTATGCTTTTTAATTTCTTGGGTTTTTTTTTATTATATATATAAATAGTAAAAAAAAAAAAAAAATCAAGATGTAAGAAAACATGAAATTTGAAAATACCCCCCCCCCTTTTTTTTAAATAGACAAAAGTGGAGAATAATATACAGAATGTTGTAACATATTTTAGACTGTTACGCTGGTTTGTATTAAAATTATAGGTCTAACTATCCCCATCAACAAATATATCATCAAAAATGGTCATAGTACCAAAATTATAAATTGAAAAGTTTTTTTGGAAACCTAAAAACCAAGAAGTAAAATTAAAAAGGAAACACACAGGAAAACAAAAAAAAAAAAAAAAAACTTTTGTAACAAAAAAAGTTTTGAGAAAAATCAAAAATCTAAATTCGCCAAGTATAATTCTCCATGTGTATTAATATTATATCAACCCCATATATATATATATATATATATATATATATATATACACTCATCACTATAAAAATTTTCGCACCAAGAAGTAAGAGTAATAATATTACGATACTTGGCATGAAAGAACGTGTCAGGCAAATATGTAAATGATTAGAAATGCTGTGTGGTTACGCAATGCATAATGCCATCTGATGATGTTGAAATTCGTTCTCCTTGAAATATAAAACAGGTAAGTAGAGCTTGTTTGCTTATATTTAATCTGTTGCAGAGGGACGCTTTTTAACTAGAGATGACATTACGCCGCCATCTGAGACAATATGAGCAGCTGCCAGAATTCGAGAGGGAGAAAACTCATACGGATGAAGAAAACCGGGTGGTCGGCTCGGCGAGTAGCTCACCATCTAGGAGGTTCTGATTTTATTGTGAGACGGTGTTGGGACCAGTGGACAACAGAGAGTTCTGTTACACGGTGACCAGGCTTAGGACGCCCTTGACAGACTAAAAATCGAGAACAGCGTCATATCCTAGGATCCGCACGCATTATCCACCATCCATACACAGGTAGCACCTTCTCTACAGGCCTCTGAGTCAGTCCGTACCATCGCAAGGTTCCTGCTGAAGAACAGTTGATACGTGGCGCCAATTATGTGTACTGTTATTGACACCCACTCACCATCGCCTCTGTTTGGAGTGGTGTCGCTCTCGAGGGGATTTGACTGCAACCAAATGGAATCAGGTCGTCTTTAGCGACGAATCTAGATTCAATTTAGGATGTGATGACAATCCTGTACGTGTATGCAGGCCCGGGGTGAACGTCTCAATCCTGCCTTCACAGTACAGCGGATCACCGCTCCCAACACTGGTGTGATAGTATGGGGTACCATCGCTTATAACATACGGTGACCCCTAATACTGATCCACGGCACCATGACAGCCCTGATGCACGTTCGTGACTTTTATCAGCCACATGTATTGCCACTCATTTTATGGCTCCTAGGAGCCCTTTATCAAAAGGACAACGCTCACCCACATACAGCAAGGGTTTCATAAGACTGCCTCTGCTACATTTCCACCCTTCCCTGGCCTGCTCGATCCTCAGATTTGTCACCGAGGGATCGTATTTGGGACGGCACGTTGGACAGCCTACGAGTTTAGTCGAATTAAAGGCAAATGTTCACAGCATTTGTGGAACGAGATGTCGTAGGTCATCATACGGGACTTGTATGCCTCAATGCCCGACCGTATCACATCATACATTCACGCTAGAAGTGGCCCAACAGGGTACTAAAACCTCCATTCATTTGTAATTTTTCCTACAATAAATGATCAATTTGCTTTGTATGGCAATGAGTGTATATATATATATATATATAAAGTAACAGAATATTTCCTTTCTCACGATAGAGCACTTAAAATAATAATTCTTATTTGTTTGAATTCTATTCATTGACCGCGGTAGTCGAGTGATCGAGGTCCCACCTCGTTGCCGGTTTTGTTTCAGTCGAACAAAAGCGAGTTGAGTTGTTGAGTCATGATGCCACTAAAGACTCGGTACGTAGTGGCAGGGTTTCTTTCCCGGGTATCAGGGATCGTAAGATTTTCATACCTTTTGTATTCTCAGGAATATTCCCGGCAGAGCCTGCCCCAGCGTTTTTTCGTCGCAAGCAAACCCATAAAAGACTACTCCCCCCCCCTCCCCAACCAATCTACCAAAAAAAAAAAAAAAACTATAAATGAACCATATTAACCATAAAAATGATTTATAATTTAATCAAGACAATAATACAGATATAGATTTATGAAAAAATGGTTTCATCGAAAAACAAAAAAAAGACATTTTTAAGAAGCTAACGACAAACATACTAAGAAACTAAAACCAGTACTTGCTATTTTCGGAGATAATTTAAATTTATTTTTAAAACAATAAACGAAAAGGTACAATAATACACAAAGCCAAAACCTAAATTAAAACAATCTCTTTCGGAGCTTCTTTACGGCAAAATCGTGAATAATTTCTTTCAGCTATAATTTATTACTCAATTCATGTTCAATGGCCGATATTGTTAACCAATTAAGATTTTGAATAGACATAGTTCTTAATTTTTATTATCTTCAATTTGGAAAGAATTTTTTCGCCGATAGCACCGGTTAGAAACAGTGCTAGCAAAATTCTTAAAGTACTGCCTAAATTCGTCTCAATTTTCAAAGAATTAAGGAATTTAAGAACGTCAACTGGGCCTTCTTTCAGTCAATTCCTGTTGTATAATTTTATTACTCCTATATTTTCTAGTTTTATGTAACTGGAATATATTTTTGTGGGTTGTATTTATTTTTATTTATTTATTTTGTGTTTTAATTAAAGCTGTTTCGACGCTCTTAAATTTTACCGCCGTAGGCAGTCGGCTACCTTGCCTACCGCCTAGGGCCGGCCCTGTTACAAGGAATAAACGCGAAGATATACAAAATCCCAAACTATCACGAGCGAAGCATTAAATTCAGAGTTTGAAGGCAGTTCAGCAACAGAAGCTATGTTTCATATTACTTATACAAGAAACAAAAAAATAAATAAATAAATAAATAATAAATAAATCTCTATAACTAATGTAAATAAAAATATAAAAAAAAAAAGATAAGATGCATTGTAAAATTATTCAAAGAGTCTCCTCTCAAAAGTGATATTTTACAAAATTAACTATGTTAAAGCAGAATTTAGCAGCGCAAAAATGGTTTGTTTAGACACCAAAACACGCTAGAATAGTTTGTTGGCAATACTTGAAATATTTTTAGAGATAAAACACTGCAATTTCAAACTCATTAATCGATATTAAAAAACAACAAATTTTAGCTGAAGTAAAATTTGAAACTCTGACTGCAATTGTAGTAGACTTGAAGACAGTAAAAATTGGCCTGTAAAATCTATGCAATCGAAACGTCATTGCGCTGACAACCGAAGGAATGTTTGCCTTCATTATTGCAGGGTTGAACCATAAAAATTCAGAATTTGCTAAGAATATGAAATGTTCTCTGGTCTAAATAATTAATGAGAGAACCAATGTTAGTTAAGTTGGATTGATGAAATATCTACATTTTAGGAGAAAGTATGATGATGCTGCAGTCACTGTTGATCTTTCACGTTCACCAAATAAAACCACTTTAATTCAACTATCTAAAATAATTATGACAAGGCTTTTTAGCGAGAAAAACGAATCATTGTACATCTCTTTGTACTCAGAACAGAGTGCGAAACTTTAGATAAGAAATCTTTCCCGTTGGCCGAAAAATTAGGAAAAAAACCCAATCTACTCAAATACAAAGGTCCCACTTTGTCCAGCTAGCAAGAATTCTAACTTGAGCAAGACGGCGAAGCAAGAACTGTAATTTGTAATTATTTGACTCAACAGTAAATCAATCCTCAAATATTATAAAACTGGATGAAGCTTTAAGAAATTCCTCCAACATGAGTTAAAGCTAAGAGGGGATTTTCTGCTGCGGTATTATTCATAACAAAGCGAAAAGCTTGACTGAGTGATAAAAGCATAGATTGCTTGGGGTTTCTTAAATCATACTTTAAAAATGAATAATTAAAATGTTTTATTTGTATTTTGAAGCTCTATATATAAGGAGTCCAAATTTAAATTTACATATATCCTTGTTATGTGTAAGTATTATTAATATCGATTCAAAATAACAAATTTTTAAATTTTTTTTCAAATTCTGATGTCCTGGGAAATCTCGGAAAAGACTGTCAAGTTCCTGGGAAGGGAAAAAATTGCGGGAAATCAGAACCCTACGTGCGAGGCTAATACATGCTAAATCTGTCTAGGTCTCAAGTTCTTCTGTTAACGTGGTGTGAAAATTTGGAAAATGGGAGTGCTAACTGAGGCGTAGTTCTTATCTCTTGACAGTGGCTCAAAATTACGAGGTCCGTTGCAAATGACACTATTTTTTATTTGGATAGATTTATTCTTAATTTTTTACACTTTCTTTTATTTCAAAACTACATTTTTATCTTTTTTGCGAGTCATTCTATAGTTCATGTTTCCTGGTCTGTTGATTCAGCTCTCAATACATTCATTTGAATCACATGTTTTATTTATATACTTTCTTTGTAAATGATTCGCTTATTTCTTTGTTTCATACTCTTTCAAAGTAATTTGTTCCCTGTATGTGTATAGTGTAAACAATGTATGTGGTATAACTGAAGGAATGTAGATAGTTTAAATAATGTATATGTATGTATGTATATATATAATAGTTTAAATAATGTATGTATGCATATATATAATAGT
>BMAW01052957.1:848702-911413 GCA_019974015.1 Nephila pilipes
ATATATATAATAGTTTAAATAATGTATGTATGCATATATATAATAGTTTAAATAATGTATGTATGCATATATATAATAGTTTAAATAATGTATCTGTATGTATGTAAATATATATAGTTTAAATAATGTCTGTGTATGTCTGTGTATATATATATATATATATATATATATATATATATATATATATGTATAGTTTAAATAATGTATGCGGCATATTGTATAAATTTAGAATAATGTTTATTTGTATACATATTTTCGTTCCTCCCTTTTTTCAGAGTTTTTGTTTTTCTTGACTGATTGAATTAATGATTCAAAACTTTCTTTTATGTATGTCTGACAGCATTTGGGTCAGTTTTCACCTTTTGTTTTACAAAGATCCAAAAAGCTGTCTATTTATTTATTTTCTTTAATGTATTTTGCATTATTGTATATCTACTTATTATTATTTTTATCCTATCCTCTAATACTGCACCTAATATAAATAAACCATTGAAATTTAATTTTGTTAAATGCTATTTTTTTATTCCTCTCATGTTGCTGTGTTGGTGGCTCATACCTGGGAAATAGATTTAACAATTCTGTCTTCTTGGGTAATTGCCAATAACCCTCGTGCTGCTTCTCTGTGAATCGTTAATAATCAATCAGTTTAAGGTGGTGTTATGTTAAAGAATAGGATTTAAACTCGGCACATTTTTATTGGTTGAAAAGTGATCCAACATTAACATTGTAGCGATACTTCTTTTATGGAAATGACGCAAGAGCACGAAATGGCTCTTGCGCCATAAATCTGTATACATTAACTCTCCGCATCTTATAGAAAGTATGCATGAATTGAAGCGAAGTTGCATCTTCTTCTTCGTGTATATATATCTCTCGTAAAGTTGGAAATTGAAGATAGGCTTTGGTATATCGTACTTGTTACTTTTGCATCTTATTCCTCCGATTTGTAATTAATTTTAAAGTAAAAAAATATTTTTCTGTCTTAGAATTAATTTATGAAATAAAATCTCAAGTTCAGATTATTCTTGACCCTTTATTTTGCTTATGTGTATTTTCTACGTGACAATATAATATTCTGGCTTCTTCATCCTATTGACAGAACCATAATTTATTAAAATGTTTATTTTTGTTTGAATCAATAATTTTTCCTGGGATTAAATGTCTTCCATATTTCATCTCCTGTACTGTATAGTCACATTGATTTTTAACTTTACATATTAAAAAGAGACATTACGTAGTTCAAAACCATTTCTAAGCTTTAAATACACAGTGTAATAAAAGATTATAAGTGTAATATTGTCAAGATGTTACATGAAAATTGAGACATACTCGTATTTCTTGTGTTAAAATGAGTTCCGAATTTGATTCAGACGTTTTCGAAAAAAAGCGATTACAGCCTTAAAAGATAACTCTTTATTTCATTAATATTGTTTCACTATTTCTTTTTAAATTCACTCATCTCACTCTTGAAATATTCCTAAACATTAATCAGGTAAGCTTCAAGACAATTCTGAATATTGCTTATACAAGGGGTATTCAAATGAAAAAATACGAAACATAGTAACAGCGTAACCGGTAACATATTTGTCTATGCCGCTATGGGAGAACGTAGCAAGACATCTGGGGATGAGAATGGAGTCTCCGGCGAGGATCGGAGCATGCGCAGGAGAGAGCAGAGGCTCTTATAAAGAGCACTGTCCAATTGATGCTGCAATGCGTATGAAGACATGATGGTGTTCCCATTGCGAAATTCGACGATTGAGGAGCAGTGAGGCCTTATCCAATTTTTGACAGCGGAAGGTGTTAAATCAGCCGCTATCTATTGTCGGATGGTGACCGTATACGAGGAAAACTGTGTATCCTACAAGTCAGTGAGAAAATGGAGTGCCCATTTTCTTACAGGCCGTGAGAGTTTGATTGACGATCCGAGACAAGGCCTGTCAAACACAGTTATCACGGCCGATCTCATCGACAAAGTGCACGACTGAGTGAAAAGTGATCGGTGTGTTACATTGTGAACGTTGACGGTGGAGGTGGGTGTCATCGTTGGAACAGTGCGGACATTTGTGCACTACAGGTTGCGTTATCGGAAGGCGAGTGTGCAGTGGGTTCCGAAGCACCTCGCCGATCAGGAAGCGGAACTGCGCTCTTCAACATCTATTTCGGTATCATGAAAACCCCGCTTTCCCGAAGTGGATCGTCACAAGTAATGAGAGCTGGTGCCATCATTACAAGCCAGTGACAAAGCGGGCAAACATACAGTGGAAGCATGCGTCGTCACCTCCCCCTAAAAAGTTCAAAGCCGTGGCGTCAGCAGGCAAGGGGTTGCTCACCGTCTTCTTCGATGTCCAAGGTCAGCTACTTCTTGAATTCTTCGAGCACAGAAGAACCATTAACTCCGATGTGTACTGTGAGACACTCCGAAGACTATTAAGTCCGAAGGCCATTAAGAACAAAAGACCGGGCTGCTCGCGGGTTCTATTCTATGACAACTTGCTTCCACACGTCTCCAGGGTCACACACGCGGATCTGGCCGAGTTCAAGTGTGAGCAGTTTGACCATGCGCCCTCTGGCAGGACATGTCGGCCTGCGATTTCTATGTGTTTGGTCCCCTGAAAAAACACCTGAAAGCAAAGCGTTCAATTTGGACGACGAACTGAAGGACTGGGTCTCGTCACAGCCAAAGGAATTCTGGGAACAAGGAATCTTTCGGCTCGTTAATCAATGTGATCGTTGTGCTCAGGCTTATGGTGTATATTTTGAATAAAAGTTTCATTTATACCTACAGTGTCGTTTCGTACCATTTCATTTGAACACCCCTTGTGGTTTTAATGCATTTTTCTTCTTAACCACGCTTAAAACTGACTGATCAACAAATGATTTATACAATTCTTCCTCTAATCTGAAAACTTTTCCAAGTCTGATTTTTCAATTCAAACTCCAATTTAAAAAGAGAAAGAAAAAAAAAATGATTTCTTGTAACAATTACTTTTAATTACCTCTATGAAAATGTATTATGTGTTTCAGCAACAAAAATAATTTAAGCCAATCCATGTTTAATTATGGTATATTTTCAAAAACAAAAGGAAATCCAGCATTTTTATTTAGTATATGTTCTTAACCACACATAAGGACGCCATTACGAGTACAATCAAAGAAGCATCTTTGTCACATTTTAAAAATGGAATTGGATCTCCCAATGGGATCCATATAAGTTCTTTGTTAAGAAATGCTTATTCACATTTTTAAAATGGAATGAGATTTCCAAATATGATCAATACAATTTTAATCTATGAAATGCCTTTGTCACATTTTTAAAATGGAATGGGATTTCCCAATCTGTCCAAGTAAGTACCTTGATGCGATTCATTTAATGTAGGCAGAGTCTTAAGCATGTTGGCTATGCTCTCGTGTGGTTCCAATTGTGCTAGCTCTCTTCCTCCCATATCTGTCTTCACCCATCCAGGACACATGTTTACAATCAATATTCCTTTATCCTTCACGTTGGCAGCTATTACCCGCATAGCCATGTTAAGAGCAGCCTATGAGTGAAAGAGAAAGAATTTATAGATCATGTGCAGAATGTCAAGAAATAAGTCAGTAAACGAAAACCATTCTTCATTAAATAACTATTTCAGAAACTTATAGATAGTAAACCGGAGATAAAATTTATTAAAAATTTCATCAGTTAAAGGTTAAATTTATTGTTGCAAATGAGTGCATTTGGCATTTACAAAATGAGACTTGATTTACAAATAGTTGGATTTCATGTGTAGAACATATATAATCCCTCTGTCCCTAAAATAAACAATAGCAAATAAATAGATAAATAAATAAAATAATTTGATTCTGATCTTGTTAAAATAATTCGTTGAAAAATGAACGATAAGTGGAAATGTTGAGCTGTTGGTATTTCTTTATTGATTTCATGAAAGTGAAAAAAAAGTTTAATCGTGTAGAAATTGTGAGAGTGTTCTTTCCAGAAAAATCAAACTCTCTAGCCGAAAATTATTCCCTAACACTTAAATTTGCAACGTTTCTGTGTAAGAAAATGTTAATATTTGAAATTTAATCAATTTTTGATAGTTGAAATCAATTTTTTTGTAGTATAAGAAAGAAAATTGCTCTGATAATATTTTAATGTATCTGAAGTTTCATTTTCAGATATTAAATAAAAAAAAAGTAGTAAATTTCAAATTCCAAAATTCATTTTATGAAGAATTATAATGATTTATTTATTCGGGGAATTTGGATTGTATAAGATAGAGTTAAGCGCACAAAATGTAAATGGTTTAAAGTTTTGAAAAAGGAACTAGTTTGGCTTTTAAAAGGCACATTCAATTCAGAATAGGTAGAAATTGATTTGTATAAGGATTCATTTATTTTGCAAATTAATGAATAAGCTTTGGAAAACGTTGAATTTAATTTAGAAAAAAAGAATTTGATTTATAGAGGGAAAGGCTTTAAAATGGAAATCTTGAATTATTAAAAATAAAGCATATCAGATTTCAGTAAGTCAATGTCTGTATTCAAAAAATTAAAGTAAGGTATCGGAGTGGGATCTCGCATATATTTCGAAAAGAATAGCTTTAAAATTTATTAAAAAGGAGTCTAATCAGAAGAGTAATTTAGCTTTATCCTAAGAAAATAATCACTTATATTAGATTTAATTTTGATATTTAATTAGATATATCTTATTAAATCAATTTCTTCCTTTCAGTAGTTTCTCGTCTTGAAAAATGAAATGAAAATGTACCAGTCTTTGTAAAATATTAGTATAAAGATGGTTATAAAATTTTGATTTTGTAATCTTTCGATTGTGAATTTTTAGAACACAAAGAGTTAAGAGACAAAAGCATGCATTTTATTATAGTTGTAATCAGAGATGCAACCAAGAGAAAAGTATACACACCTTGAAAAATTTTTCTAATTATTTTATTTAAAGAAAATAATAGCATTTTGATTCATCAAAAGTTTATTCATTAAAAATTAGAATTACCTTCGAATAATTGACGCTAGAATGAGTGAATGTTGAATTTTATGGCGCAAAAGCTAAATCTAGCTATTTTGAGCTAACTAATGCTGGAATATGAGTAGATAGAATAAAATAAAAATAATCAATCTGACAATTAATACTATTTAGTTTTTCCAAACGATGATTTAAAATTCATTAGAAATAAATAAATATTTACATTCGCATGGAATCTCGATTCTGATTGAATAAATTATAGCAGTTTAAATTTTGCATCCTCGTGTGTAATGCTAATTATACTTAAAATACATATCAAATTAGAGCAATAATTGTAAAATTGATATATTGATTTATTACATTTCCAATAATGTAAATAATTAATTCAGTTCATGGATTTCGGTTGATTTTTGATTATTTCTTATTTAGAGTTTCATTTTTTTCTATCAATTACGTTTCTTTAGGAGTACGTATTTTTCTTACGTTTATTGCCTAAAATTGATTATGCAATTATACAAGAGGTGAAGTGAACTAAATTTTTCAGTTTAAAAAAATGTCAGAGAGTTCTTGAATTCAATCGAGAAGAGAAAGTGATGTTTTGACCGGCACTTCCTTCCTTTAGAAGAATTATTGCCAATGTAGATCTAGACTTATTTAACTTAGAGAAGTTCGGTCTATACTTAAAATAATATTTAACATCCTAAATTTTAGTTGTAACTCACCTATTTTACATATTTTATTAAATTATTCTAATTACCTCAAACCGAGGCTTATTTTGATTTTCCTCTTTAGTTCAATTTGTGAAATAATAGAGAACAGATAATGTCTATTCCATGACTACTTCAAATCATACACACAGAGAAAGAGATTTACCATGTATATATCATTAATACTAATGATTCCAGCTTCTGGGAATTTTTCATAATAGCTACTGATGCACCCAAAAAACTAACACATTACTTCTATAGCAAATAGCAAGTATTCACAAAATACTTTTTTGCTTACAACACGAATCCTACGAATTTCATTTTCCCAACTGCAGCATTAGCTTTTTACCAAGCTTTGTATGAACTGACAATATATTATTTGATAGCTACTTAGTTCTATCTGCTAATCAAAAATTTTCAATCGAGACCTTAAAAGCTATTGGATGACTGATCACTAGGATTTTCATACAATCCCATTTAAATACGCATTAGGTTTTTCTTTGGATTACTGGACTTTCATATTTGTTTGGAATGATCAAGAGAATAAACTTGCAAGATCGGTAACAGAATTTGAAGCAAGCATTTATTGGGTAACCTTAGAAGATATCCATTCTAACAACCATCAAAAAGAGATTTGATTGAAAAGGCTAATGAGTATTTTAACTTCAGCAAATATTTTGAAATTTTTGGGAACATCCTGACCATTGAAATAATACCCAATTGGATAGAAAAACAGAAGATCGGGTCATCAGTAGAATAATTATCACCCCAGGACATTTACATAAATTTGACTTGCAGTTGAGTAAATTTGACTGGTCACTAAGTAAATGATTTGGAACATATTTTGTTGGTCTGCGGAAAATACTCGAGTAATCAAAACAGTGTATGGAATCTTCTAAAAATCCATCACTGATGTACTATCACTTTCAAAGACCATTGGACAAGGTTACGATAAATAGGGAACTATTTTAAAACTTGTTTGCAAATAATAAAATGCATTGATATTTACTAAACTAAGAGAGTGTTGCTCAGTGGGAAAATAGCATTTGTTGCTCCTCATTCTTTAAAACTCAATCAATCTGTGAAATAATTTAATTTAATAATAATAATAACTATTGTAGGTCATAATTTGACATGTGTGAAATTGACTTTCTACGAACTCTGAGAATGTAATAATTATTCTAAAATACGACGACAGAGAGCTCATAAACTTAAGTATAAAAATCCCTAAAATATTTTTAGCTTCAGCTTATCTAAAAATATTTATAGAGTTTAAATCTAAAGGTACTGTTAAAAGATGGGAAATCCTTAAAAAAATACAAACCTTGCTGATTTTATATCCCGGGACAATTAAATCTTGCGTGAACACTACTCCTGCATTGCCTATGCTTCCAGCCAACGAAGTCATGTTCAACACCATTGCTTTAGAGACACTCATTCCACCATCATGCAAACTAGCTGCTTTTTCTAAGCTAGGTAACATGGCCTATAACAAGCAGTTCAATAATTGTAATAAATAACAAATTGTTAAAGAACTTAAATAATGCATTTTTAGAATTTCTCTTCAATTTCGTTTAGTATTGGAATTGAATTTTCTTTAATTCTTACAGCATAGTAATTCTAAATTCACGGTATAAATTTTAAACGGTTATAGGGCATTTTAATACCTAGTCATACTTTTAGCTGCGTCTAGCTTCAGTAGACTAACCTAAATATAAAGATAAAATGTAACGAAATATAAAATAAAATTGAGCCAAATATGAAGGAGTATTTAAAATTAATTGTACCAGAAAATCAAAGAACATCATCTTAGAAGAAAGCTAATCAAAAGTATGCCTCGGGGACTTTTTGGTAATTTGATTTGCATACAATTACAGTTCTTTGGCAACAAAATAAAACGTGATTAGGAAAATTAAATGAAGATAAAAGAAATGAAAAGTACTGAATTAGAGATAGTGATATAAAATCGAAACGGAATTGAAAGAAAAGAGAAGAGAGATAGATGATAACGACAAGATGATAGAAGTGCAGATTGGAGTGAATCATCTCAATTAATTCTTTTTTTTTAAAGTAGTTGGAAGTTATTCTTTATTAGAACTACAGGAGTCAAATCTTGAGTCGGAACGAGTGACTTGGTAAGCTAAGACTTTCTTATTTAAACACAAACTAGGATTAACTGAGTTAAGAGGGATTCGAGAGAGAGCGATCTTTAATATTTTTTAGTAGAGTGTGTTGTCCTTTTCTTACGTATATTCAATTGGAATGTTGAATTAAGTGACTATTTAATTAGACTTTAAGATATCTGTAGAGTTAAGTAATGAAGGAACGCAGTCACAAAATTTGTAAATTAAATACTAACCTTTAAGTAAATCTTACATGAAATCATTTCATATACAGGGTTATTCAAAATGATTCATACGATTTCAAAATTTCATATTTTCAAAAATAAATGACTCAGAATGATAAGTAATACACGAATACAAAGGAAAACTATGGAAATTTCATATTGTGAACAATAGATGGCCCGAGTAGTTATCTCGCAGTTCGATCAGTCGCAGTAGACCAGATGACTTGATGTTACACAGCTGCCCACCTAAGTCACCAGATATGGCCCCATGCAATTTCTTCCTCTGGGGATGAAAAAAGACAAAGTGCATGCACCACCTTTTTCCACAAATTTATTAGAACTCAAACGACTAATATCAGTTGCTGTATTATCAATTACCATTAGCACTTTACAACGTGTTTGATTTACTTATCGAATTGACATTATACGCATAACTAAAGGAAGTTATATAGAACATTTGTAAAACAAACTTCTATATTTTCCCTTTGCATTCATGTATTATTTATCAATATGTGTCGTTTATTTATTAAAATATGGAGTTTTGAAATCGGAGGAATCATTTTGAATAACACTGTATAACTTTAAAACTTTGCAGAGAGTACTTATGAACATAACATTCCATATGTTATGCATAAATATAATTTCTATAGCAAAAGGTTATGGAATGAAAATTTTTAAAATCTCACGATTCAAATTTTCCAAAATTTTTACACAAGTATTCATCATTACTTAAAATATGTGAGTGTTTATTAGAAGAAAAAAACATTCACTATTCATAAGAAATCCCATTTTATAAAATATCAGTTTCTGTGTATAAAGTATACTTTGAGTATACTAGAGTCCCCTGAAATTTTTTTTATTAGATAAAGGTAAATAAGTTCGTTTATAATTTTAAAATTCGATTTTCTTATGTGATATTTATCAAATTCTCATATATATATATATATATATATATATATATATATATAAAGTTTACATCACCTCATAATACATAAATAATATATTATCATAAATAATCATAACAATAGAACGAGCTAAACACACCCTAATTTTTAAGAGTAAAATCTAAAAATACAGAACGCGATACATTTTAATGTCTCAGTTACCTTAAGCGTGTATTTGTTAGAAGAACAAAAAAGGGCGATGAGAGGTACATGATCAAGAGACACAGGATTTTCTTTTAATTTGAGAATCAACACAACAAAGCTGCTTATAAAATTAGAGAGGATGAATGTAATTCTAAATCAAAAGATCACATTTGATATGAGTCCCTTTACCAGAAATCTCATGAGAAAACGCCGCGGAAAACATGAACCTCAAAATAGTATCTCATTCGCTATATTTTTGTACAAGTACTGTATGAGGCTGAATTAAATTAAAAGTTTTCCGCACACGTACAAATACTTCCCATTAATCAATTTTCAGTTTAGGATCAATTTTCATCCAAGATAAAAGAAAAAGTATATTATATTATAATATTTTTTGTTGATAGTAAGAAATATGAACAAGGTGACTTTTTGATAAGTAATCAATTCGCAAATATTGATCCACAATCTAATATTCTAATTAATTTAACAATAATAAGTAATAAATTTAACTAAAAAACATAACATGTAAAAAAAATTTCCCCTTATAAATAAATATTTGTAACATATATAATTTCTTTCGTTCTTTACATGTTTAAGCCATTGATTCATTTTTGTTATATCAAATTATCCCCATTCATTACAGAGCTGGAATGCGAGTGATTGTTTATTAATGTCACCACGAGGGCTAGTGGCGAAGGACCTCGGGATTCTAAACCTCAGTCAATCAACGAGGACGGCACCTGAGCTGGCACCTCCCTCTCCAAACTTTTACACCACGCCTATGGAAGGACTTTTAACCTCGACATATTTAATGTGCAGCAGATCACTGCGGGTCTTAAATAGTTCCAGGGCTCTTCCCACAACTCGACGAAAGCCGCCGTCCGCGACCATGACCATTGGGCTACCGCGGTCACTACACAGCTTGAAACGTATATTAGTTCTAAATAGCGGCATATATGTGGGTATCTCTTCAATATAAGAAACAATCCTTCAACTAAAAAAAAGTTCACCAGAGTCATAAAGAAACAATAACATACCCAAAACACATACAATTCAGAAAAGAAATTCTTAATTAAAACAGTAGTCTGGGATAGAAATTTTATTGCCTTCCCAAAAAGATATGAAGATTTTTTTGAGGAAGAAGTTAAAAGCTTCTTAAAAAGTCAATGGTGTTAATTTAAGGATAAAAATAGGTAAATTAAGATATTTGAAGTATTACAGGTATTCACACACATAACATATATATATTATCAACAAACAGAAAACCTACCTGTAAAACAAAGATCGGCCCTTCAGTGTTCACCTTGTAGTGAAACTCCAAATTCTCAGGAGTGATGTCAGGAAAAGATTGTAGTTTGACGGCTCCAGCGTTATTGATGAGGAGGTTGAGACCCTGTTCTTTTACTGTACTTTCCACGATACTTTTAGCTACTTCAACTTCTTCTGGTAGAGTAACATCTGTAAATGAAATACTATGAGATTTATACCCTTATTTTTTAATTTTCTTAAGTACGAAGCTTAATTGAAAGTAATGCCTACATGGCCGTAACTTTTTTATTTGTGACCTAATTTTCACTTTTCTTGTTGTGCCCGAATGCTACATATGTCCTCTTTGTAATGTACTTGTTTTCTTTGTATCCAGGTGTCAGTGACGGGCCGGGAACTGAGGAATATGACGATATCTATAGAGATGAGGTTGAATTAATGAGGCATCAGCACCTCGGAGCTACCATTTCTTCTCAAAGATGAAAGAGAACCTTAAGAGACTAGATTTTTATTCTGTCGAAGAGGTGAAAACTTCCATTAAATACCAGAGTCGATGACAAACACTGAAATTCTTCCCCAACTTCCCATTTGCCCGACTAGTTATGCGTTGGTGCAAATGCGAGGAAAAGGGAGGAGGACTACGAGGGTTCGTGTATATATATATATATATATATATAAATGTGTGTGTGTGTGTGTCTGTGTCTGTGTGAAAAAGTTAATAATGCATTACACAGAGGATACGTGTAGCTTTTAGGTGCAACAGGAATTGTGAAAAGAGGATGACAAATAAAAAAGGCTTTGCACATGGATACATTACTTTTTAGCATCATTGTTCCAGAGTTCGACTTAAACAAGATACTCACACAAATGGACTACAAACAAAGCACTTTTTATTTAACTAAACTACTTACAGACTCTCAGTTTGATACATACAATAAAAGTGAGTTGAAGTTAAACAGAAAAAAACTCTGGTGAGAATTTAGTATAAAACGTAAATGTGAATTAGAAAAGTGTGTGCTTCAAATTAAACAAGCATCATTTACAATAGTTGTTGGCTGGCAATAATTTCACTTCAGGAGGAAGTGCTTTTCGCAACATCAATTTTTCCTAATTATCGCACGTTTAAAAATACCGTCATAGGAGCATTCTAAACTAAACGAAATTCATTCTTAGCATGTTTGCATTAATAACTGCTGGAATTTAACGTAGTGTCTTTGAAAGAAGCAAAACTGATGAAACAGAATAAAATTATACTAAATGAAGCACCAAAATAAGAAGAAAAAAAAACTATTAAAACATTAAATAGAAACATTAAGACATGTTAAAAATGTTTAGAAATAACTCTACTAAAACGAGGAATAAGAAATGTAAAAAAGAAAAATGTGTTTGACGATCAATTGTAAATGATCAAAAGTTTTTATAATTACCCATTTTGATTAGTATTATTTGAGTTTTTATAGATGATTCAGCGATCTCTTTTAGTTCCTGAAATAAAAAGAAAAACAATCAGTGCTATTGATTAAATTTCGTAAGGTTCATTCTGCATTTTCAGAAAAGTTATTTAAACAGCTTAAGTTGAATATTATTATTTAACCAGTTTGGACCAACAGCCTTCGTTTCTCAAATTATTGGAACGAAGAAAAACATCAATTAGAATGATAAAAGTAAGGGGTTTAGTTTAAATTGATATTTCTTTATTCTGTTCATATTTTTCTGCATCCGAAATTGTAGTGAATGTCAGTGAACCATTTTTCTTTATTTAAATCTATGTATTTATGCTACACAACACATTTTAACTATCGATAAAAAAATTTCTATTCTGAGAAATCAACAATGTTATTCATAGTATCCTTTTCAGGCAAAGAAAACATGCACAGTGTTAAAAGTTTATTTAAAACTTTATTACTCATGTAGTCGTATAGTCGACTTACTCATGCATAGTCGTAATAAAAATTTATTGGCGGGATTTGGAGGGTGACACCCTTGATAATTTTAGCAATTTTCATAGTGAAAAGATTTATGGAAGTAAATGAGAGTGTCCCATTTTTCTTTTCCTTTGACGACTTGTATAATTACTATGGGATAAATAGTATGTATTTTAGAGGGAAATTTTTTTGCTGCATTACTTCTTCCCATATGGTTAAAATAGGTAAAAAGTAAATGTCATATATATTTTATATTAAACTACAGATTAATTGCCAAAAATTTTTGAGCTTGGTTGTTGGGATGGGCCAAATTTGTGCGAATTTTCTGACAGAAATTGGCTCAATTCAGGATATGGAAAACAATCGTTCTTTAAAAATGTGAGAAAAAAAAATCGAAAATTCCATAAAATATTTCAAAAAACTCAAATATGATCCTTGATTCTCTCCAGTGAAAAGAGAATATGTCTCCGCGATGTTCAGAAAATTATTAACCATCAATTCATCAATGTATTTTGACGAAAATTGAAGGAATAAATGCGATGATGAAAAGAAACGGTTACAAGATTAATTATCTGGTCCGAAATGAGTCACTCCCTCCCTCCTCCCCCCTATTGTCTTCGAATTTCTTGTTCACCTTGGACAGTAAAAAATAGAGAATAATTAAGAAGAAAACGAGGGAAAAGTATATAATTTTTCTCCATTTGTGTGTGTGATCAAACAAAGAATAAAACGCTTTGAATTAGGCGTCAATGTATTTCCTGTTTCCTTATTCGGAGTATTTGACGGACGCTCATACAAAAATCTAACTATTTGTAGAGGAACCGGTATTCTTTGGTGCGCGACATGTGTCGTGTGTTATATACATCGTTTCTCAGTTATGACCCGAGCTTTTAAAGTAACAATTATTGCACTAAAAAGAAGTAAGGTATTCAAATATACAATTAGAAGTACATATTTGTTTCTTTGTTATCTTTCAAATATAAGAATGCTTATCTTTCGCAACTCCACAATATTTGAATTAAATAAGCTTTTAGCCAAGTTTCAGAATTAACATTTTAGAGCTATAATGTTCTATTCATTGCTAATTATGGAATTCTTATATGCATTAGGTTTCATTTATTGTACAGAGCACAGGAATGCGCTGTTTATTTAATATTGTTAACTATAATAACAAAAATTATAACAAAAAAAAATAAACTTTTACAGTAATAATAAAATTATGAAAAATATATGCAAAATATTTTGTGAAAGCTTTTTCATGAAAAAAAAGTATGAGGAGTTAACACATTTCAGCTAATATTTTTTTTTATCAGGTTTCGATTTTTTCGAAGTCATTCTTAGAGTACTTCTTCGTCTCCTTTTGTCAGTTCTCACCAAGACTTATGATTATAAATGGAGTAGATCCTTCATAAATCGATCATCCAAGTGACTGTAAAACTTATCAACATGTGAATAAAGGTTTATTCTGTTGATTCACTTTCTTTTATTATGTGGTTTTAAAAAAGTATATGAAATCACTCACAAGCGAAACGCAATAATATTCAGTTCTATTGTAGAAAATAATTCTATTATAGAAATTTTTATATAAACACATATAAAATTTTCTATAATAGAAAAATATCTTGATGTATTATTTTTTTTATTCTAACTATATATAAGGGGATAAAGTCCTTTCAACTCTCGTTTTGCAACCCAAAATAACTGAAAATTTATCGCAAGAATTTTAATTGTATCATCAGACTTATCATAATGCTTAATATTCATTAATTTTCATATATATTGAAGTATGTATTATGTTTTATTTGTATTATTTCATATGTGATTTTTAATATGTATTAATTTTTTAACATGTATTCAAGTAGTTTTCCTTTCTTAATGGTACCTATTTTCAATAATCGCAGAACGAGCCTGTGGTTTGGAGTATAATATTTAACACTAAAATAAACTATTGATGCAAAGGTAAATAGAAAGTAAGAGATAATGTCACATGTAGTTATAGTAAAGCATAAGAAGGGGGGGACTAATAAAAACAGAATGTTTGACCGCGAGTGTGTATGGTGTGTTTGGATGTATCTCTCTCATCGTTCATTCCTGATTTCACCAGTAGCAACTTCACTTTCGAAAACATAAAGCAACAACAAAAAATTCTCTAATTTATCACTCTTAGATTTTATAAAATTGACATAAAATTCGCTAATCGATTAATGTACTTTATATATATTTAGGAATCCACAAAAAATATATATATAAATGTCTGAAAAGGGGGTAAATAATTCAGAAGTTTAAACTAGTTACAAGACCTCCATATTTATCTCAATATTTTCAAATAATTTCTTTTTGATGTGAACTCCCGATAGGTATGTTAGGCAATCACATGATTTTGATTATTGCAGAGAACTGCCATTGATTTTTTTTTTGTATTTCTTCTATTTCTTTAATTGTTATTTCCATGACACACACAATATTTAAATTACATTAAGGCTCCAGAAGAGCTGAATATATTCTATTCTCTTTTTTTTTCCTCTATTTTTTTTTTTTATATTTCATAAATTTTCCTGCTTAGAAGAATGGACAGAGATTTGATAAAAAAATTCATCTTTTGGATTTTATATTTTAATTACAGAAGAAGCGTAACTTTATCATAAAAACATTAAACCTCCACAAAACGATGGGTCTTTCATTTAGTTTATAATAAAATAATAAATAATCACAAAATAATATAATAAAATAATCACATAACAGTCCACATTCTCGACTCCTTTTCATTTAGAAAGATTGGATTTAATTGGTCAGCTCTTAGAAATTAAATTAATGGTAAATCAATATTGTATGTCACAATCCAAATGATCTTCCATGTTAGTATTAGGCAAATTAGGTTAATTTGAGCAGTTGCTCAACTTACGAAGTTCCAATATAACGTGATTGCGTAAGGGAATCCTATTTTGTTTGGTGCTTCTCGATAAATGAATTTTTCGAGCTGCTTTCTTTCTTGCTCAGACAAATTCAGTAAAGTATTTCCTTTGTTAAAGATTATAAACAGAAATTTATTTAATTTATAGTTTCAGACATAAAATAAATACTTAAATCGATTTTTAATTTAAAAAATGTGGAGAGAGAGTTTTAATATATATATATTTTACAAATCATTTTTCACATCAAAAATATTTTTGTTACCCTGAAATAAAATATTACCTCATTTAACATTGATTCGTAGAGCTTTAAATTTAATAAAGTTACCTAAATAATTAATGAATTAATCGATCTTTATTTTACAAAAACATGAATTTAAAATGGAAAAATTTTAATATAAATATATGTTGTACAAATAGATTGTGTAAACTAAAGCATTACTCAGAGATGTTACGGGGGGAGGGGAATAGTTAAGAATTGGGTGTTTGATTTTTTTAAAAAAAATAGATTTGAATAATGCTTTTTTTTAAAAAAAAATTGATATTTTTTTCACACGAAACAGGTGTTTTCTCTCTCTCTTGAATGTTTCTTCAATCCTTTTTTTTTTTTTTTTTTTAATCATTGTGTTATAAAAATTTGGTAATTTGAACGTTTGAACGAATTAATTTATAAAATAGATAAAATATTATAAAAAAATATAACATTTGATTTTCTTTAAGAAAATTTTTTAGAAGAAAATGAAATGTGATATTGAAGTTTGAAAACGGAAGATGTTTAAAATATCAGAAAAAGATATGTTATTTATAGATATTTAAAAATACTTTAAAATTTATTTTCAGAAAATACATGTAAAAAATAAAAGAAAGGAAATAAAAAAAATTATCATATAAAGTAGAAAAAAAATTGCTATGATAGCTGATAGCGATACCTTTTAAATATGTTTTTAGGCGAAGAACTAATTTGATGTTTGGACCGTATTTTTTTTTTCATTTATGTTGTTTCTAATCCCTCAGGTCTAGTCGGAGGACAAACCAGTGAGTGAATGTTGGAGTTTATGGCGCAAAAGCCAAATTTGGCTATGTTGCACCAAAAATTCGTTTAAATTTTAATAACATTAAAAAGGATATGAGAAAAAAAAAAAAAAGAGAGAAAAGTGGTTGAAACAAGAGGTGTCGAAAACAGAGAAGGAACGTTAGGGTACCTACGGGTGCATCACCTTTGTTTACGAAAAACAGTAAACCCCATTGGAAAGAAAAAGATCACTGAGGAACCTCATGGCTATGATTCTCGTACTTATTTGAGTAGCCTAGCGATCATGGTCGTGGCCGGCGTTGTTTTCGTTGAGTCGTGACTTCGAGCCCCGATGCCGTTGAAGAACTGCCATGTAGTGGGGCAGAAGTGCTTTAAATCTTGTCAAAGTCTCGAAATCTCCTTTTGCCAGGATGTGGAAGTTCGGAGAGGGGGGTGCTAGATCAGGAGTTGTCCTCGTTACTTCAACGCGGTTCAAAATCACGATGTCCATTGGCAATTGCGCTTTTGCTGCTACTCAGTGCGACATTAAAAAACAAGCACATCACATAACCCCCATAATTACCTGATGAAGGCAAGCCTCTGAAGCACAATCAAAGATGCACGAGAACATGGAAACATGGGCAAAGGGACAACTTCTGTTGGTCTGAAAATCAGGAGCATCAGAGGGTTGAAATATGATTTAGCTCTTGTATTGCCTCACAATATTAAGCCATTAATGAGTACTACACCTGACCTACCATCCCTCTCCGTCATTTCCTCCATGCTAATGTGAGGATTTTGAGCCTTGACACACAGTCTTCCAAGTGGAGAGTCTTAAGTGGCATCGGGTTTCGATCCCGCAGCCCGAAGCAATGACCACTCGACTACTGTGGCCTCTTATTATTCGTATCAAATTAAACGAAAGACTAGTTTCACTTTGAATGCAAAAATATTTTTTTCCCTTGCCTATCTGTCAGTTTTAAATTTTTCCTGCAACAAACATACCGATTATTAAAAAGAATAATATTACATAACAAATCACTGTTAATAGAAAATATAATAAAAGACAAGAAATACTTTTTTTAGCACCAACTGATTTTGAAATTAATAAATTTAAAAGTTTTATCGCGGCTTAATTGGATTTGCGTAATTCCTATGTATTGTTATAACTTAAAATAATGGTTATTTAGTTGTCAAAATTATAGCACATAGTAGCTTACATACGATTTTTATAAAGATTTCGCCCTCCATATAAATTCATGCTTAAATTGCGATTTTCAAACATTGGGAAGGAAAGGTTAGATTTCAAGGATACTAATGTTAAATAATACTCCTGTTTTCAATTTCATAACTCTATGAGTTGAACTTGCAAATATTTGGAAACATTCCATTATTCGAATAATATTCTTTATTAATAAAGATATCTTAAGCAACGAAGAAAACTCTAAAAATTACAGATTTATAAAAAATATATACACATGTCACGATTTCATACACACTAACATTTTACTCTCTTATTTAAATTAATCAGTTAAATTTAAACACACAAATTGTATACCTTTAAGGAACTGGCATTCCTGTACGTGGCGAAAATATAACGAGGTGGTTCACTAAGTTGCGTCAATTGTCTCACGAATTCCAAGCCAATGCCCCTGTTGGCCCCTGTGACCATCACGTTTTCGACCTTCATTTTGCGCTACGAGTACTTTCGATTCGAACTTCAGCGACTGTCTGATTTTTTAACCTGCTGTCACTTACACTCTTCTCTCATTCTACAGATAAACACCAGGGGTGGATCTACCTGACATGCGCAGTAGTAAGTCAAGATTTGTGATTTCACAATGGCATTAGGAAAATAAATTGATGTTTAAGAGTACATTATCCCCAATGAAACAATGAAGGGGAATAATTTGGTTATTTACCTGCAATGAATTTATTTTATTGTCTCATCAGTTTTATAAAAAATTTTGATAAACGTAATGTAGACACACACAAAAAAAAATGTATGATTCGCAAAAAAATTATCATATTATTCCTTTTTATCTTTTCCTTATCATTTGTCATTTTAATCGGTTGCATACAAAGTTGATTAATGTGAATTTTTCTGTTTATCACATTTTAGGCAATAATTTTTGTAATATACATTCATTATTCAGAAAGTTTAAGAATGCAGCTGGAATATACAAATACCCCATGGGATGAAGTACATTAATTGCGCGAAAAAGTGAAATTAATTGATGGAATTCATCTACTTTTTGATTTAATTAATGGTTTAAAAAGAAGTCTAAAATGCTTATATATACTTTTAGTAAAAGTATTGCAGTTCTTCATTAGTTATCTATTTATTCATTCGGAAATTCTTTTTAAACTTTCTATAATTCCGGATTGTACAATACTGCTATATTCAGGGCTTTTCTATATGTGCAATATATAATCAGGTTTTGTCCTCACAATTCAACCTTTTGAAAATCATGTTTATTCAAAAAATATCGTTATCATGATTTACAAAATGGATATCTGGATCTCTACGCACCCCCCCTTCTCTTTTATAAAATTAAATTCGACCAGTAATGTAAGCGTTATAACTATTTTTAAATCCGATACTTGGATCTGAAATATTGTGTGAAATTATTTATTTAAAATAAAACAATAAAATACATTAAAATTACATAAGAACAACTGCCTTTTTTTTTTTTTCAATTTAAAGCAAGCATGTTAAACTCGTGATCCACAGTGAATATTTTTACTGCTCAGCCAATAAAACGGTATACGAGTAAAAAAGTGATTCCCTAACTTTTTCAACTAGCAGCGTCTTTTTTGAACAAAGATTTTTTCTATGACGCCCTTTCCTTTGTAAAAACACGACTAATCCTAAGTAAGAGGAGAAAAATATTGTTTTAATTCTGGAATCACTGGTATGTAATTTAAGTTTTAATTTAAAAAAAATCATGGCCTTTCTTTACAACTTTCAGTTACATACAATTACTAAAGACGAAAACACTCGTCAAAAATCTATTCAGATTTAAAGGCAAAATTCACTAAGTGTTGGCTCTCGTGAATTTAACAAATACTAATAGTTGTTATTCACTGTTGAAAATTCAATATGTATATTTCCATTTCATAAAATTTTTGTTACAAGGAGTAACTAGTTATTTCACCTTTTACAGTATAATCGTTGGAACAAAACTTCGTCCGAAATAGAAAAGATTTAAGTATTCGGTGTAGCAATAAGTTTTAAAGCGTGTTTCAGAGAAATGAATATGTAATTGAGAGCTGAGAATAATACATTTATATTCCTTTAAAAATACTCTATCATTATTTAACACCTTCCACCAGCTGCAAGCCATTTGAAGGACGCTAGCAGAGTAGAATAATTCGTCTTATGAAGCTACGAAGTCGTCAACCTAGTTTCGTACTTCTGTGACGTTGGGCTATTCGCGATTTTCTCTTCACTAACCTTGGGGACATTAATTGAGATTGATTGCATGAATTAAAAATTTCTTTCCAACCAAAATGAAACGTGATTATGCTAATTAGAGGCAGGTGGCATTAAAGTGAAATGAGTTAGATAGGACGGTATATAAGAAAAGGGAAATTTAGAGGATAGAGGACGAGTGGACTAGCGCTGAGTTATTTTTCCAAGTGATAGATGATATCAAGAGTTGTTATGGGCGATAGCGGTTGCAGAGGATTTGAGAAATCAAGACAAACACAACATGAGAGGTTTTGGTAAGAGAATATTAGTTCAATAATAGTCGAATAGGTGAATTAATCCAAGGGGTCACTAAAGAGAACAAATATTCCTTAGGCGTTATATTACAGATATTGATAAATAAATAGTGATAATAATAAATAGTGATAATCAAATAATGTGTAAGAATTGACAGGTGTATCCTTGTGTAGGTTATTGACTTTTAGAGTTAGTTGTATTTGTCTGAGTTATGGCAGAAGAGTCGGGTAGAAGAAGTGTTTCGCCACTGACCGGATGTGTACAAAAGACAAGACATTGAACATTGGCAGAAAAAAGGATATTATGTTGGGGCTATGTCAGAATTATACTCCAAGTGTTCCAAAACTTCCCAGCCAAGCGTTTGCTATTTTTGTAGCATGAGATCTTGGAGCCGTTATTTCTGAAATGACCTGCCGTTATTTCTGAAATGTTGCACAATCAGAATCACCGAACAGTCAGCATTTACCGTAGTACTCGCGGGCAGGAAGTCAATAAACTAAACGCCTCCCTGCTGTGCCAGATTGCTTTGATCATCAATTGTATAAACGTAAGTCTATTTGAATTTAATCCTGCATGAGGATCCACTGCGATGCGAATTGATTGCTACTTGTGAACAAACCATGTCCCATCGCTTGTGACGACTCAGTCGAAGAACTCGTCTTCTCCATCGTAGTACTACAGTATAAAAAAAAGTCTATGCTGATACCATGCGTTTGGTTCAGAGCTCATGTATGAGACTCTTAGTCACCCACATGGAGCGCATTATTTGGAACAACAGATGTTCCGGGACAATTTCGTGCAACAAAGGCCGGACGATACCTGCGAGAAGAGGCTATGGAGTTCTATTTCTAGCATAACCGCACAGAGGTGGTTATCCAGAATGCACTGCATCACTTGCTATGTTCTGTGAGTTCAATAACTGTATCACGGATCTCACTCACCGTTGGTGGGAGAAGGAATGAGGGATGGCATCTTTGGTCACTACAATAACGTCAATAATTGAGAAATTCCAACTGGGTAGAATAGGCATCTCAGGAATCTATCAGGCAAGAGCAACCACCTTTCGCAATGCACTATCTGCTGTCTGTCGGCGGTGTGGGAAATTTACTTTTCGGATGACCCTCGTCAGAACGCAAATATCGATCAATATATTTATTAGAATACAATAAAATATATCAGAAAGAATTGTAAAAATAAGTAAGATTTCTGTAAGCTTAATTTTCTTTTTTTATTTTATAAAGTATTTTTGTGTATATTATTTTTGTTTCATACAATTCTTGTAGATTTATATATTTCAATAATTATCAAAGGGTTTCTACCTCCATAAGAATTTAATATACTTGATAAAGGGGGAGGGGAATGCAATCTAATAAAATATTTTCTTATTTGTAAAAATTCCCTTGTGGGTGACTCCATTGCATTCGAATGAAATAATAATCTAGAATTGAGATATTAATTAAAAATTATCTCTACACAGGATTAAAATATAACTTTTATGAATTCAAAACAGTTGGTAGACAGGAAGCTTAATACTGAATTTTATTTGCAATGTGCTATTTTCTCTATTTTTTGGAAAATAGAATCCCCCCCTTAACAAAACATCAATATTGCTGTTCCTTCAAAAGCGTAAAAATCTAAAAACGCATTATTAACAAAAATTAAAAATAAACTACGTTTTGAAAATAGTAAAGTATTTATTAATCCGAAAAATTAAAAATACTTCCAAATCATTAATTTTTTTTCATATGAAATGTATTTTTTCATCACACTAATTTGCTTGTTACGTCTTATGAGGAAATATGATATAAATTCAGAAAAGTATAACTTTAAAATTCATTAAAAAGTAAGCATCTGAAAATTATATTAGAATATTTCACGAATAAAAACACAGACAGCGAAGTTGGTCACATTTGATGAACGTTTTTAAATTACATTTGAAACTAACACGTGAAAAAATGCGAAGTTGAAAACAGAGTACTAGTAGTGTATGAAATTGAAAGTACAGTATTACATAAAAAAAATGGAATTTTTTAAAACTAAATAAGGAAATGTTAAGATTTCGCATCTTCCTTATATAGGAATTTAACAGAATTATCTGCGCTATTCATTAATAAATGTAGAATTTATTTTCATTGTTGAATGACAAAGCATATCTGAATCTGCTTTGTCATGTGTCAATTCATTTTAATCAGATAACATTTTTTTTTTTATCTATTTAGAGAGCACATGAACTCATACTTACTTATTTGACTTTTTATGAGCTAAGTGATAAGGATAATAAAACTAAAATAAAAAGAAGTCAAAATTTCCATAATTTACTTTAAGTACTACTGTAGAAATTTAATCAGACAATATCCTATGCTATCAGGTTATTGACAAAAAGGAGGAGGAAATATTACGTACTGACAGATCGATAGAATTGGCAAATAATAATAATAATTTGGTGTTGTGGGATAACATAGAAAACTGTTCTTTTTTATCCTATTTATTTAAATAAAGGGAAATCCTCTTTTTAGCGTCTTCCCCAAATCTGCTTCTATCTTTTCTTTTCAATTTTTACTCCAAAACGTCTAATAAAAAAAATGTTTTTTTTTCCATTACTTAAAACCATTCTTTTCACTTTCGAAGCTCAAGCAACTCGCAAATAAATATCTAGTAAATCCAAGTGTCTTTAATCCACTAGTTGTTCACTGCAGTTAGTTCGTTTTCAGAATTTTGTCCTTTTATGAGGTTCATTATCTTCTTTCTCGCACTATTGTTTTAATGCTTTTTTTATAATACAAGTCCGACTACACAAAAAAAGTCACAAGGCTTCAAATGAAACTTCTAAATAATGAATAGACGCATAAAAGTTATTAGATTTAATTATCAGCACCTTTCCTTCAATAATCCTTTCATATATTTTACATTACAATTCCAATATAATGAAGGGCATGCTTGTCCATTGGAAACTGCATAATACATTTGTCAAATGTAACTTTTTAAGATGAAATTTCTAAGCATTATGCAACATCAGATTTAAACGTAAATCTTACAAATTGTCTCACCAAATCAAGCAAAAATATTCAGAAATAAAGATGATGAAAACAGTTATGATGCAGCGATTATGTCGAGGAAATACAGTCCCCTAAGGCTTACCTGAGTCTTTGTCCACTTAATCTCTTAGGAATTTAAGCAAAAGAAGTGCGAGTTATAACACTTTCTGGGGTCCATTCTTAAATTTGGCGCAATTTCCATTTGCCCTTTGGGACGAAGTTTGCTTGAATGTTTAGCCCGGTTGGGCTCTGACATCCTGTCAAAATGGATTTTGTGAGCTAGCCTTTCGTTGGTTTCTACAATTACCCAGATGTTAGAAAAAATGCATACCACCCCACTTTTGTCGACACTTCACACTTTTACGTTTCTACATTCATAATTTTCATGCTCCTGGAATCTTCTGACAGGAATTCCATCGCTGCGTCATGATTTCCTAGTCGAGGTAGCTGCAAAGTTCTTTATTAATCAGATGTCGCGTGAAAGCATAATTTAGTTGAAATCTATTACTACTCTGTCACGCGTTTAAATGAAATAAAGATGTAGGGATTTAAGACATGATTCATTTATCATAGGTAAGACATTGCGTGACCTCTCCCTCTATCTAACCGCTATATATTAAGTACATAAAATGAATAAATTGTAATTAGCGCATTAACTCATAAGAGAGACAGATCAGTTACAAACGCGTTATCATATATCGCGTACATTAAGCATTTATGAAAGTGTGTATTAGGGTAATAATATTTCAAGATGATAAATAAATCTATTGTCACATCTTATTATGATGTTTGAGAGAAATCGTCTTTGGGGCTTGTCTGAACAAAACTCGGATACGGGACTCTTCTTTCCTATATTGTGTACAATTTAATTGTTTGATTCAATTTTAAATTTAAAATTAAGTGAGAATATCAATGGGAAAAAATGGCCAAAATAATAGTGTTTTGTACAGAATTTATTTAGAAAAAGGGAAGAGTTTCCCGTGTTATGTTATAGTTTTATAGTAAATTCATTAAATGAAAAGACAGAAAATAAAGACCCTCATTTGTTCAACTGTTTGTTTATTATAGTTTAAACTAAAATATTAATAATAACATCATGTAGAACAAATCTTTTCTGGTAGGGGAGACGTTGATGGTGCCTCTAGTGAAATGAAACGCTATTCAAATCTACATTGTGATTACTGAGAAGAGTTTAGTATTAGTTTAGTTTTTTATTAACGTCGCACTAGAAGCAACACGAGGGCTATTGGCGATGGACCTCGTAATTTTGAACCACGGTCAAGTGACGAGGACGACACCTGAGCTGGCACCCCCCTCTCCTAACATCCACACCACGCCAACGGGAGGACTTTGGGCCCCGAACAGATTTAACGTGCATCAGCCCCGGCTACACGGCGGGTCTTTGGTGGCCAAGGATCGAACCCGCGACTGAACGAAAACCGCCAGCCGCTAGTCCACGACCTTGACCACTAGGCTACCGCGGCCCTATTACTGAGAAGAGAGTAAAATGTGTTTAAACCTGGCGAACGACACCTTTTTAGAAAGGGCCGAGAGTCGCCAGGAAAATGGAGAAAGATTCCCAAAAAAGGGATTTAAGAATCTACTCTCAGGCCCAATTGGCAACACACGATGAAATTAAATTGGTAAGTGATCCACTACGGATTCTCCACCTCTAGAATAACGGAGGTAAGCAGGTGCAACCTCAGGGACCTTCAGAAATTACTAACTGCTGCGTGATGATCAGCGTCTCGTATTACTCGATCGGATAGAAAAATTTCACAACACTTAATATTATATTCTAATTTCACTGTCTTACAGAGAACAGTTTATTTTTATTTCCTCTGAATTAATCTATTTTCTTCTGGTGTAAGGTATACTCCATAACTTGCCTCCTACACAAATGGGCTAAATGAGGTTTCATTTTATGTTCTACATTTAAGAGATACATATTTATAGAATGTTTCTAAATTTTAAAGACGTATTACAATAAAGGTATGTGTATGCGTTGTAAAGCCACGAATTTATATGGAACATTTTTCCATCTGAACATGTCTTCCGAATTTAGTTCAAGTTCTTTGATATTGAGTGAAGACTTCTCTCATTATTATATATTTTTAAAACTTCTTGGAATTTAGATTTCAATATAATTTTTAACTTCGAAAAAAGGACAGCAGGTTTCCAAATTTTCACTGAAGACAGAATAACATAATACTTATATAAAAGTAAACAAAAATAAAATTTGAAATTGAAAACTGAATTATCATGGTAATGCTGTGACGTCGGGTTAATCGCAATTTTCTCTTCAGAATTACATAAAATTCTAACTTCTTGCCAACCAAATGAAACGTGATAAGGCAAATTAGATGAAGATAAGAAATGGAATAAAGTGAATTTATTGCAGTGATATATAAGCGAAATAGAATGGATTGGTTTGGTTGGTTTTATTAACGTCTCACTAGAAGAAACAGAATATAATGGAAAGGAATAGAAGAGGCACAAATGTAAATGAGAAACTGATAGATGCTTGTAAATTAATTGGAGTGAATCATTGTAATTGATCGTTTGTAGCAAAACTGTATAGAAATGACTCCTAGTTATAGAATCATTGGAGCCAAATAGGCTGCATTCAAAAGGTGTCTCACACGATACAATCGAATTGATAAGTTAAGGTTTTATTGTTTAATTCTAAGCTAGGATCAAGGCAAATTTAAAAGATTGCCTTACAAATTCTGTGAAGATAATGGATAAATTGTGTTGTCCTTTTTCTGACGTCTCTTCAATCGGACTTGCGGACTTATTGACTGTTTAATTAGGCTTTATGTGATGTCTGTAGAGTTAAGTTATAAAGGACAGCCTTTACAGCGCTAATTAATGATTAAAACATAAAGGAAAATTAAAATATATTGCAATGTAAGTAAATAGTAATTTGGAGACTGTCTACACAAATGTAAATGACACACAGGTAGCAGAGCTTGGACAGTAACAGCACAAACAGAAATCACGGCACTTGTAAGATTAGCGACACAAATAACTACAGGAACAAAACCAACATTTATAATGACAGTCACAGTTATATGAGTAACGCTCAGCTCTTTAGCTTACTAGTTCGCTCTACGGAAAAATCTCCGTAATAATTTTCTGCACTTCCAAGGTAGACACCGGCCATTCCACAAATTCTCTCGACACCGCAAAAGTCAGTTTCTAGGTAGATCCACTCTTCCAAATGCCGACTGTATTTCAATCGATCTCCAAAGCAAACTTTATAGACAGACTCACGCTCTCCAGCTATCGTAGGAGAGAGTTGTCTTATTTACCTATTCCGGCAAAGAATGGCGTTACATGGAAAATTCACGAAAAGTCCGTAGCTTTCTTTCCAGTCAGTATTTTGTCAAACTTCGAGCACTTTCTGGAATCTTCTATTCATCGCCGAAGTCACCAAGTCGCAAAATAGTCACCAAATCCATCGCCAAGGTTAAGGGGTCATTGCTTAAGCTTTCCTTGGCTGATTGATGATATCTTTGTGAATGCTTCTTTTCCTTCAAAAGAGAACCATTACAGGGAAGCATCATCTCATGTTCGTAACAATAATAAAGTTAAGATAATAGGAAGGATATTAATATGATGCGTGCGGAAGTCTTCTGTGGTGTATAGTTGATTTGGGAAAATTAAGACTCAACGCTATCGGAGCAACTGGATACTTGAAGGAGGTACTCGCTTAGTATTCCGGTAAGCGTATTATTTGACTGATTACAAAAATTGTAAGTATTCGCGGATAGAGAAGTTGAACTGTATGAGAGCATCCCCTTTATCAGAAGATAAAATAAAATTAAAAAAAAAAAAAAACTCTAATTTTGGATATAATTGATTACTTTTATTGCTTTGTCTGAGGTTGAGTTTAAGATCTCGTGATTAGAATAATAATTAAAACGACAGACGAGACGGGTAATAGGATTTCGTAGCAACTGCTTTCAGCCCACTTTGTAAAACAGAATATAGTGGAATCTCACTTAACAAGCCTAATTCGTTCCAAAACTTTACTCGTGATGCAAAACAGTTTTTCCCATATAAATTTATGTAAAATACAATAATGCGTTCCATGCCAAAAAATTTATGTACAGAATTTATTCGAACAAAATTACATACATTGTTAAGGAGCGTTAATAATCTTCCACTTTGCTTCTATCTCAGAATCTCGATGTGAGGCAACAATTTCCCAAGCTTTCAGCATTTCTCTCATTGCGCCAGAAGATTGTAGCTTTGCTGTTACCTTTTTCTACTTTAACAAACTTCCCACCACAGATTCTCACTATAAGACACAATCCAACTCTATCAGATCTTCAGTGGGCAACTCTTGGCTGTATTCTTCCACAAATTTACATCAATGTCATTGTTAATCACCTCCAGTCCCTTTATCATAGTCAAAGAGATTTTCTCTCTGACTACAGACTTCACAGGAATGGAAGCTTGGAAAATTGTGTATTCATAAGAAACACTAAATGCTAGCGGGAGAGTGCTAAACACGGACGTTACTCGTTTAGCGAGTTATTTTTTTTTTACAATTTGTTTTATTCGTTTTGATAGACGTTCGTTAAGCTTGACTTCCCTGTCTTCTAGGAGGAAAATGTTGAATGTATGAGTTGGGTATATAACACATCAATCAATAACTCCCGAGACTAACATTGAAAACAACATTTTTTTTGCAAAATTTTTTTTTATTCATCAACATAACACCTTTTGTTAATCACCTTTTAGGGTGATACGATCGTTCCAACGCTTTTCCAAATCTTTTTTTTTTTTTCTTTCAAAAAAATTTTTTTTTCGCAAGAAATCTTTTTTGTTGCGAGTAAATAGCGATAAACAGCTTTCTGAATCATCGACTCGTTGCTGTTTTTGTTCCATCGAAAGCAATCGCGGCACCCACTTGGAAAAAACCTTTTTCATGCTCAATTTTTCATGAAGGATTGTAAATACACTTCCATATGATATCTGTGTCATCTCAGCAATCTCACGGAGCTTCACTTTACGATCTTTCATTATAAGTTTTGTCACTTCACTCACATTTTCCGGTGTAACGGCTTCCACAGGTCTACCCGAGCGTTCCGCGTCATTTGTGTCGGTACGACCACGTTTAAACTCGGCAAACCACCGACAAATCGTTGCTTTTGATGGACAAGAGTCCGGGTAACATTTTTCAATCCATTGTTTCGCTTGCACGGTGTTTTTACCCATTAAAAAACAATGTTTTATCAGAACACGAAACTCGGTTTTTTCCATTTTTTAAACAAACTACAAAACGACTTTACTCCAACCTCGATAACTCAGCTGTTTCTGGTCCGATCGACTTAAACTTTTGACACGTTTCAAGCAAAGGTTAGTACTCTAGAAAGACCTGGTTACTGGTTTACTACGAGGGCCATCTCTGGGTTAGTCTCGGGAGTTATTGATTGATGTGTTATATGATCTTCTGGTTTAGTGTCTAAGGCAAGTTTATTATCTTACTGAATACCCATTTTTTGGCAATTAAAAAGAGTCAGGTGTGGCTATGCTACGCCAAACAAGATTTAACTGTGGTCTGGACGTGAAAAAATTGAAAAAAGACAAAAATTGGTTGACAAGAAAGAGGGTCGAAAATAGAGAAGGATCGCTAGGGTAATCCGGGGTGCGTCATTCGTGTTTACTAAAGACAGTAAACCCCAAGGGAAAGAAAAAAGAACACTAGGGTGCCTCGGTGTCTTGATGTCTGTACTTACCTAGAGAAGGCAAGTCCATGGGGTCAGAACAGTTATAAAAAAGATACACAATTATAAATCCTACATATATCATCTATACTTAGAACTAATGAAAATCAAGAAAAATCATCGCACTATAATTAATCGATGAATTTCAACGAATAAAAACGATTGTTAGACAAGAAAAAAGCTACAGTTACATTGTAAAATCGGTAGATTCATTTAAATCAGTTTGAAAACAGAAATAGAAATTTAGTTATACTTGACCTACTCTCTTCATTTTGAGCATCAATCTGTGTTCAGAACTGATGAATAATTAAAAATATAGAAAGACCATATGGAATTGATTATAATCTGACAAAGAAACAATCAGACACACAATTATATATTCTTTTTTTTTTAATTCGGTCTTCATTCTATGAGCGTCCCCAACCTATCTGCAAACCTTAAAGGATATGCAATTACATGTATATTTATATATTGTTATGAACATGAGAAGACGCTTCCCTGCAACGGTTATCTTTTTAAGGAAAAGAGACATTTACAGAGACTTATAAGAAAGTTTAAACAATGATCCCTTAATTTTGATGACTTTGGCGACAAATCGAATATTCCAGAAAAGACTGGAATCTAGGAGGAAACTCAATTGAGAAGAAAGTTACAAAAGGATTTTTCGTGAATTTTCCGTGGGACATTATACCTGGCCGTCATAGGTATAAATACGCCGAAAGCCTCATTTATTCAAAGAGTAGTCTACGGAGTCTGTCTTTGGAGATCCGTCGGGAAACCGTCTGCACTTGGAATTTGATGATCTGCGGAAGAACTGGCGATGGCGCGCCGGTTAAATTTGCGGAGAAGCAGCGTGCATTTGCCGGGAGACGGAAGAGATGACCTTAGAATTGCAGAGTTTTATGCGAATGTTTGTCCGTAGTGGAAACTAGGAAACTGGAGAGTTGAACATTGCTGATGCAACTGAGACTGTCAGCAAAAGCGTTTTTCCCCCCTTGTATCTGCGTCTCTAATTTGTTCAAGTTCTGTTACATGTGAATCACCCTGAATATTTGTGAATAAAGCGTCATTTGTCGTTATTCTCTTAGTTGTACTTGATTTACCTCCCATACACTCAGAAATTTTTTCAACAATATATATATATTTCGTTGTTTAAAGATTTTTTTTAAAAATATTTTTTTAATTTGTTGTATAAGTAAATATCGTTTTTCTCTCGTAAAATTATTATCGCGTAATATTTTAAGGAAAGTTTCAGAGCATCACTTGTGTTTGCTTATGGAGGCAAAAGTTTTATAACTGTTTTTAAGTTAAAATTATTTAATATAATGATATAATGTATAGATTATTTTTAATGTGGATTACATTAACTTACTTCGGTTGATCTGAATTTGTTTTCTGTATATATGTTATACTTTTCTTTGGTTGAATTATTGTATTGCATTTTTCTCAATTTTTGTGTGTGTTCTGTACCATTTTATAATGTAATTCACTGAAGCGTGATAGTTGGACCCGTATTACTAATAAAAACATACTAATTTCAGTTCCAAGTCAAACAATTTAAAATTACTTTGTCTCCATTTTTGTATTTAATTTCACATTTTCCCCCGAGATATGCTTAGTAGGTCTCGATATATAGTACTTGTGACAATTTTTATCTTACTTTTTTTTTTATATTTTAGTTATTTTCATGTTTAATATGTATTCTTGAATATTCTGCAATAAATTTTCGACAATTTATTGACTTTTTTTTTATTATAATACTCTGTATGTTTTAAATTACAGATTATTTTCTTTTTAACTTTAATGCTTTTAATTATATGTTAGATTTTGCAATTAAATGGTTTTAATATTTAAACATTTTATTAGATATTATTTGAGATTTGTTATGAATTTAAATACCTGTTAAAATTGTCTGTTTAACGTAAATAATTTACATATATATATATATATATATATGTAAATTATTATTTCTATTTTTCCCAATTTGCTATTTTTTAATGTCCCCGAAATTGTGTTTTACACATTAGTATTCTTACTCTTCGTTATTGGTGCACATTTCTGAAACTGCAATATTCTCTTTTTGCATTTGGAATTGTCTGAACTTAATGGAATTTGGAAAAATTTTATATAACATTTTTCGGTAAGGAATGTTGAGTTAAGACCTACTAATCTATCATGAGTCAGGTTTAGAATTTATAACTTTATATTTCATTTTCTTTTTTGGTTTACTTCTCTCCTTAGTTTTCATTGCTTTCCATGCCTAGGTTTGTATTTTTTTATATTTTGAAGTGTATCTTTTTGCTATTTTTGTCATCTATTTGTTTTTCTTTCTTACTTGTTTAGTGGGGTATATTCTTTTTCCCAGGCTTTTGCATTAAAAAAATATGCATTTTTCTTTTACTTTTTAAATAATTTTAAAAACTTATAGGCAAGTTTTTATTGTAATTTTAAGAAAATATTTAGTTTTATTTTTTGTTTCTGTATTTTTTGATCCAATCATTTTGTCATATATATAACAAAGTTTTGGTGCAGTTTAAACTAATATAATCCTTAAAGTTTCACTTATAAACATCTTTTTAAATATTTATATACATTTAAGATGGTTTCCTCTTATATTATTTCCTCAAATGTGTGCATGTGTTTTTTAAAAATCAATTGACTTTTGTAGTTCTCCTATTAATTAAAAATGATTTGTCCTAAAAATTGCACAATTAAATTCATTTAATTCATGCAACTTTTTCAGCTCTCAAGCAAATAAATATTAAAATTTATTTGTTTTTAAAAGGGTTTTAGGGATCTCATTGATTATTATTATAGTTTAAAGCAACACAAGTGCTATTGGCAACAGACCCAGTGATTTTTGAGTCTTGGTCAAATGACAAGGCAACACCTAAGAACCCAAATCCTTTCAAATTTCAACACCATACTATTAGGAAGACTTGAACTTCAAATGATTAAACATGCATCAGTCACACTAAACAGTGGTCTTTATTGATATCACGACTCAAACTGACAATTCAATGGAAACAAAGCCAGACACGAGTTTACGACCATTACCACTAGGCTACAGTGTCCCCCCCCCGTTGGAATTTGAAAGCTGTACTTTAAGTTATTGAAATAATTAACTCAAGAATACAAATGTAGTTTTTAACCTGAAAACAATTTTTAGGCAACATTTGAATTTATTTGCACTTTACTGGTATTAAATTTATACCTTATAAGTAATCACATAACATGATATCTCCATTTTTTTTATAATGTTTGATTTCGTTTTGTTACTCCAATTGAGTTGAACAATTTTTCTTAATTATTCAGTATCAAGGATTCTTTACCTGTTTAGAAATTATGGAACACAGAAAGATACCAAAAATATAATAACACTTTTCCATAACTAATACCAGATTATGAAAAATAATGTAAATACTGTGTTGATAAAAATAAAAGATGTATTACTAAAGAAGTTTCAACAACAAAAAGCTGCAATTTCATAAATTAAGAAACAATTTATTATTTAAAGTATTGCATATTTAAGTAATAAGTTTATAAAGTTGAAAGAAGTAATGAATTAAAAATTTAAGCTCAGCTTGATTGGATAAGCAACATGAAAACTCTGGATAGCTATGTGTGTGTGTAGATAGTGTGTTCCCTTGGAAATCATTGATATCTTATGCAACTGGTATTCACATCAATCCATCCAACTAAAAAAAATGGTAGACATACCTTTCCCTACATTCTTCCAATCTTCTTAGTTCATGACATATTAAAAAATACCTACACAACAATTTTTAAGTATAGGATATAGATATGTGAAATTCATATGAAGCCAGCCAATCATAATTATATGGCAAATAAGCCAAGAATTACTACATGCCAATAGTTATCATGATCAGGCAGAATATGAGACTGTTCATGATTGTTTTAGTAGTCTTATTTCATTCTGGAAGCCATTTAACTGGCACTTATTAACAAAGGGAAACAATCGATATTCAAATATTAGCAATTGAAAAAAAATCAATAAAAATTATAATATCAGCAATGATACATCACTGAAATTCCACAGTTAGTCAAAATAAGTAAGCTCTGGTCTATTAATTTCTCCAATTTTATAAAATAAAGACAGTATAAAGTAAAAGCTTTCCTTCATGATTACAAAATATTATTTATTAAAAATATATATAAATACAACTAGATCATAATGATTTCAACAAAAGAAAATTTAACACAATGTAATGCATACATTTGTTCCCCATTATTGGTGAACTGCTTTCTAAAATAATAATTAATAAAATTTACATAAAGATTATAAATTTTTGAAAATATTTTTAAATATTGCTGATATTTTTAATATGTAAATATTATAATACACAAACAAATAATAACACAAGTAATAAAATTAATAACAAAACAAACAAGAAATAAAATATGCTAATATAAAAAAAAACTACGTAATCAAATTTTATGATTTAGAAATATTTGTGAAAAATTTGCAATTAAAGCTTAAGTTTGTCCATAAAAATACAAATGAATTACAAATATCAAATTTGTATAGGCACTTAAAATTGTTTGGGGGAAAATTCTTTTTAATACCATGCACATAATAAAATTATATTCAAGGTAAAACTTTATAAGGATTTAATATTCCTTGGGGATCAATTAAAGCCTTCATTGATTTCATTAAATTTATAGCTTCATTTGTTTTATTATAATGCAAATACTCTCTCTTTTTATAACCAATCCCATGTTCAGCACTAATACTCCCTTTTCTTTCAGAAGTCCATTCATAAATAAAAGGTTCTATAAGGGCTAAAACTTCTGAATCAAAAGTGTGAGAAGTTGCATTGAAATGTAAATTTCCATCTCCTAAATGACCATATGCAACACAACGAGTAACTTTTTGACCTAAACGCTGTCTCATTACTTCAACAATTTTATAAAAATCAGAGAGAGGAAGAGATATATCATATTTATATCCATGACCTTCTTTAAGCAGTGCTTCTGTTATCCTTTCACGTATAGACCAAATAGCCTGTTGACAAAATCAAAGTGGAGTTAGGTATTTGGATGTTATGAATTAAATGAATGAAATAAAATTAAAAACTAATGATTGTATATGAAACTATGAAAGACATTAAGATATATATATATAATAAGATATATTCATTCTTTGAAGATAAGTTTTAAAAAAAATCATATATAATTTTTAGTATTTGATGTTATTACAGAATTTATAATTAATTAAGAATGAAATCAGAAATATTTATTAGAAAAATTAAATATCTGTTTAACATAAAAATGAATTATTTTTTAAAAAATATTTAGAAATAAGATAAAAGGAGAATTAATATATATCATTATTTTGAAATACACAAAAGCTTTTAGTGTACTTTATGGATTTGAACACATTTTTTGTGTACATTGAATGGGTGTCAGCAAAAGCAAATTTGCTGACATCCATTACATTAAATTTGGTAGAAAACAACCCTGAATTTTTTTTTTAGAAACTTTATATTTGCTACTAATTTCTTAATTGTTCATTGATTATAAGACATATTTTTCAAATTAAATTTTTACACAATGTTGTTTGTTTGTATTACAGGAAGATTTAAAATTTTCCAGGTATTAATTTAAAAAAAATATGTTAATCTTATTTCTCTCTTCAACACAAATGATCAATTATTTTACATTACTTAAAATTATAAAATAATCAAAATGCTTTGATAATGATAGTGAATAGTATCAAGTAAATTTTTGTAAGTTTAAGAAAGTTTTTGAGGATTCTCAGATATCTAAATTACACACACACACATATATATAAATACACACGCACACAAATATATAAGAGTAATACCTTTATGCGGCTAGGTTCTGTGGCAATTGTTCCATCATTGACATGATTCTTTTCCATCAAGAGACTCAAGCAATCATTCAATTTTTGCTCATTATATTGTGCATTAGTCCCTTAAAGAAAATGATAAAAATAATTTTAAACTAATAATTTAGAGATAGAAATAATTTTATATTAATAACCTGCCTAATATTGATATTTGATTTAAAAAGAAGGAGAAAAACAAATCATTATTTTTTTAAGAAAAGAGCAACTCAAATTATCTCAATTTCCAAATCTGATTATATTTGTCTTTTTATTTTTAATTTTAAAATACATTGGTTACTTCAATTGCTTGTTTGGTAATACAGATAAAAATTAAAAATTTTTACAGTGCAATCATTTATTAATCTAAAGTAATGTTTTAATAAAAAAAAATTACATCTCAGTATTTCAAATAGAAAAAAATGATTTTTTAAATTAACAACACTTTTCTTGAAACAATATAAAAATTTAATCAAACAATTTTTAAACGTAATGATAAGAACTAAATATAAAAGAACACTTAAATTGTGGATGTTATTTTTAAGGGAAGAAAAAAAAAACTTATTTATAATACTCTCACATTGAAAAATTTAGATTCATATACATAAATACATCTCAATTCATTGTTTTTATAAATACTTTTTTAAATATCATCCAGAAATATCAGTATAAAAACACATAAATAACTGAAATGTTAAAATTGTTCTAATACAACTTTTGAAAAAGCAAAAGTTTTTAAAAATTCGGCATGATTGAGTAATTTTTGTGACTAAAGATAAAATTAATTTGTGAAAATAAGTGAATGCCAACAAAAATCAAATAAATAAATGAAACTTACCAGATATTTCGACTAAAACATAAAATGGATGTGTAGCAATCGGAACAGTCAATTTTAAATTATCCCTCAAAGTATCAGCTGACTGATTATCTAACATTTCTAGTGATGACAAAAGCTCTGGTAACTTTCCCCTAATCATTTTTGCAGTACTTAATACATCTTGAAAAGTATTGCACCCTGAAAGAGAAATTTGTTTTATTGAAATAAGTAACATAAAAATTTGAAAATGAAATATGAAAATGAAAGAATAATTATAGTATTTTCTGATTAACCATGTACCTAGTTTCAACACTTTATTTTTTGATGTGCTTTAAGTATCTTTTCAACTAAACAAGTCAAATCACAACAGTTATACCATACATGTGCATGTAGAAAACATGAAATTTACATGCTTCATATTTAATAATCACTTAGATTATCACTATTCTCCCCCTTGAAGTGCCTTTTCCTTTTTTTTTTTTTTTTTTTTATTGTGAAGCTTACTGGCCATTAAAATAGTAAGCAATGGATCATAGAAATATGGTGTGGCTCTGTCAATTAAAAAAAAATCAGCAATTTGCGAAACTATATATATTCTAATGACTGAGTGGAAATATAATGCCAAAAACTGCAAATTAAGAAAAAGAATGCTACTAGAAGATTGGCAGTTAAAAAGGAAATAACAGAGAACTGAATTTTGATTACTTCTTACAAAACTTCCTTTGCCTCATATAATGCTTCATAATGCTTCTCCATAATATATCATTATTCATTAACAAAACATTACTTATGAGCTACAAGGAAAATCAAACAATTTTTTCAATCAGTTAACAAAGTTGATAATGAGTTTGCCTTTTTCATGAAGTGCAAAAAAATATTCTTACAAATCCTAAAAAAAAACATATTTAACCAGAGATAGAGATCAGACAGACACGACAGAATCCTAATATGGGAGAAGGTTATTTTGCAGAATTTGATTCAGATCTTATTTCATGACTTTAATTTATATAAAAATGAAAACATGAATATAAAATACAACTTAATAAAACTGTTTTTAAAGTAAGAAATATTTTATTAGTACATACATGCATAATAAGTAACACAATTATAATAATATTTTCAATTAAAGAAAGATTTACTTGTTATTTATTAAAAGCTAATATTATAGGGGAAAATATCTTCTTAGTAATATCAAATTATTTTAAGTAAATTTTAAATAATTAGCAAGACTCGTAATAAGCTTAACAATGGATATTCACTATACTATACCCGTTAATGTTATGGAAGTTTCAGGACAAAAATGGACATTTTTCAATTAGTACCAAGAAAAGCCACTGCTGTTTCACTGCTTTTAGTGTAGCAAAGAATGGCTGCTTCAGTAACAATTCCAAGTGTGCCTTCAGAGCCAATAAACATGTGTTTCAGGTCATATCCCGTGTTGTTTTTCCGCATTGTATTCATGCAATCAAGAATTTCACCATTAGGCAAAACCTATATAAATATAAGATAAAATAAACAGAAATGATCAGATTAAAAAAATCTACATTAATTTAATAAATATTTAACAATTTTTATGCAAATATGTTCTCTATTAAATAATTGCAAAGCATATTTGAAAATAATGTGTATGTGTAATGCAACATTTACCGATAAGAAATTTTTATTAAAATTAAAAACTAGTTTCAGATTACAGCATATTACCATTCCTAAGGATAAATTTCTGATTTACCTGAAATTATTTAATATGCATCAATTTAAAATAATTTTGTAACCATAAAAATTTTCTTCTTGGTTACAATAATAAACATAGTGAAACAGCAACATACAGTATGTGACAGGAAGGTTGCCTTCATTTGATGGTGGAGTTGCTTGGCCTTTAGTAGGCAGTGGACATGGCTACTTAGAATGCAAGAAATCATGCCATTTTTTTCCATTTAGATTTGAGATGAGTTAATATCATGCCATGAAGTTGTGAATATCATACTTCCATTATCAAACAGTTTTTGAAAAATCATGAAACTGAGATAATGAATTATCAGAAAACACTTAGCGCCTGGATGTCATCATCACGCACCAGATAGGAAAACAATTCATCATTGGGTTTCCTTTTTAGACAAGCATCCTCAGTTTTAAAAAGAGAGAGGAAAAAAAAAACTTGGATAACTAAGGACCACAAGAGGACCAGAAAATGTTATAGAGAGTCAAGGTTTCAATAAAGAAGCCTCTCGGACAAGTCATTCTAAACAAGTCACTGAATATGCAACCCTATGAGACAATGGTTAAAAGGTGTAGAGACAACAATAACAAAGAAAATATATATGATTATACAGGACCTGATTCAAAAGGGCAATCAAAGAGAAAATTCGCAACTTCATTGATATTATCAGCTACCATGCGATACATGTAATTTTCCAAACACTTTGAATCCCAATGGCAATTTATGTATTTATCAGAAATAAAAATATTTTACTTGTACTTCATTTGTTTACATTTTTATTAGATTTTGAAATCAGTACAATCTTTCAACAGCATCTTGTATATCATTTCAACACATAATAATCTGATATAAATGACTATCACATACATTACTTTTCCTTCAAAATTAATAATGCATTAGTATTAAAATATAGAAAATAAAAATAAGGTATTCTTTATATTGTCAAAATATAAATTCAGCATTATTTTTTAAAAATTCAAATGGTTTTGATTAAAAAAAAGTTTTATATTAAATATAAATAAACATACGAGTGTTTCCTACAGCTTATAATTTTTGTATTCAATGAAAAGATTTTCAGAGCAAATTTAATGTATAAAAAGTAAGCAAAATATTAAAAATATTTTTATAAAGATATAAATTTAAACATGACATTAAGATTTTGATGACAAAGTTTACAAGATAAAATAAATTTACCACTTTCAGTCCAAGAATGTTTCCATGTAATGATCCATAACGAATAAAGCGCAAGCCACCAGCATTTGTTGAAATATTCCCACCAATGTGACAACTGCCCTTGGCTCCTAAATCTACAGGTACAGTGTACCCTTTCTCATTAACAAAGTTTTCCAATGTTTCCAGGATACAACCTGACTGGCATTGTAAAACCCCTTCAAAAAATCTTTATATTAATATTTAAAACCCGAGAACATAAATAGTATCAAATTCAATTAATACACAAATAAAATTGAAACAAATATACATAAATAAAAAAAATATGAATCAAATTTAAAAATATTAAATGAAAACACAAATGCATATGTAAAATTGATCTGACAGATAGTAATCACAACTAATAATATTTATTCAACTCTTGAGTTGATGAAGATTCTTTTCAGTTAAAGCCATACCATGAGTTTTTGGTGCTGAATTGCTAAATTTCTTTTACACACCTTTGACAAAAGCTTATAAAAATGTCTGCAACCAAACTAATATACACAATTTATTGAGTCTACTGATTTCAATATTGCAATGATATAAAAAGAAAGGAGTAGAATTATTGGTAAGAATGAATCCTAAGCCACAAACTAATGATTTTTAGTTTTTTTAGTTTAGTTTTTTTATTAATGTGCACTAGAAGCAACACGAGGGCTACTGGAGACAGACTTCGTAATTTTAACATCGGTCAAGTGACGAGGATGACACCTGAGCTGGCACCCCCTCTTAACTTCCACACCATGCCAATGTGAAGACTTTGGGCCCCAACAGATTTAATGTGCATCAACCCTGGCTACATGGTGGGTCTTTAGCAGCCAAGGATCAAACCAGCGACTGAACAAAAACCGCCGGCCATGAATCCGAAACCATGACCACTCGGCTATTGCGGCCACCACAAACTAACGACATCTAGCACTGATGAGAAAAAGAACTAAGAAGGAGTTTTTACCATCTGATATTTATAGAGGAGGCTTTAACAGAAAAGAAACAATTTTTATATAATGCTAATTTCTTCATTTATAAAAAAAATTTGTCAAATATGAAATATTATTAACACAGATAGATTTCACAATAAGTTATTTCCTATTGAGGAAATAAGATTACATGTATAAGATATGACAATGAAATTTGGTGAATTTGTTTCAGAACAAGAGATTCTTTCTGAATTCATGAAAAACCTTTTACGTTCCTTCAAACCAATGTTCATTAATTGTAATGAACTATTGACAACAACTGTACTTTTCCAGAAAACTGTGGACAAAGTTTTCTTTCAGTATAACATGGTTTTGAATGTCTGAAATATCAGAAAATCAATTTCCTCTAAGAGCTATTTTTCAAATGTGAAACAGAAAGAAGTCTGATAAACAAAATCAGGTTAGCACACTAAATGAAAAAGGCATGCAAGTCAAATTGCAGAAATTGTTGCATTACTAGGGGGGAAATGTGGACAAGCATTAGCATAGAGGAGATACCAAGAGCTCTCAACAGTGAATTCCTTTGCGATAAACTTAGCAAAACACTTGTAACTCATAGTATTCGTTTTTTTTTTTTTTTTTTCCTATAAGAAATTATTTATGAATCAGACTCTGGCTGTCAAAGAATGCAAAAAACATTGTCTTTATTTGCGATTTCTTAGTGCAAACCTTCCTTTTGGGATTAAGACATAGCAAGCTTTACCTTTTCAGTTGAGAATCACCCTTGAGGCGGCCTTAGCTTTCATCTCCAGTTATGACACTGTAGAGAAAATTTTTGTCTTAATCCATTGTGGTTATAAAGTCTCTAAAGAATCAAGACAAGTCTGAATCAGATCTTCTGTTAAAGTAAAGGGTATGAATCAGCAGCAAAGCTTTTACTTGTTTGAGTTCCTCTGAAAAACTTTTTGCAACATAAAACAACAACTTGAAACTAACAACTCCTTCATTCTTTCAATAGTTTTATCACTACAAGAAGTCAAAGGCTGACCGACCAAGCAGAGTTTTCAAACAATGGAATCTCATTCATCCTGAAAATATTTAAACCATTTATAAAAACATTTACAGACAAGGCTTTGTCCCCATATACTTTTTTAGCATGTTTTGAGTTTCTTCCACAGTTTTACCAAGCTTAAAACAAAACTTCAAATTCATTCATTGCTTAATTTACAATTCTGAAATCAATTCCATAACAGTCACTGCTTTACCTTTGTATACTAAAGTGTTATTAACATATTTTCAAACTACATATACTTGTGAAATGCTTCCATATGCTAAAACAGACAATAGAGTGCCTTTTCCCTGCTTTGTTGTTCACTTGACTCTACTCGTGCTCATCCTAAGACAGTCACTGAATTTTATTGTAATAACTTGTACTTATATATCAAAGCTACAACCAGTTAATTAAAAAGTCTTCACTACAATGATATGTAAAATTACAAATAAATAATTTATTGATTTTCTAAGATATCCTAATTTTCATAGTTCTGAGAAATTTAATAATATCTTAAACCTAAGCAATCGGCTTTTATTTAAATTTGTAAGAAAATCTTAAATTTACAAAATGATAAATTTAGCAAAGTTTAAATTGCTTTAATAAATGCTCATTTCAATTCAATTCAATTAGTTTAGTTTTTATTCACGTCGCACTAGAAGCAACACGAGGGCTATTGGCGACGGACCTCGTAATTTTGAACCACGGTCAAGTGATGAGGACGACATTTGAGCTGGTACCCCCTCTCCTAACATCCACACCACGCCAACAGGAGGACTTTGGGCCCTGAACAGACTTAACGTGCATCAACCCCGGCTACACGGCGGGTCTTTGGCGGCCAAGGATCGAACCTGCGACTGAACAAAAACCGCCGGCCGCTAGACAACAACCTTGACCACTAGGCTACTGCACCCCTTCATTTCAATTCAAAATAGCAATTTTATGCGAAAACACAGTCTGAATTTGATAGTTTATTAAAATATCTTACTACAACTCTTAAATGAATTTTTTAAAATAAGTATTTAATCACAAATAATACCCTTAATTAACTTTATGCATACATACATACAGTGGCTCAAACAATTGAGGATACACTTTACTTTCACTTGATAAATCCAACTTTTAATGAAAATAACACATTAACTAGAATAGAAGACGTATTTTTACTTTTACACGTAATAAAAGGGTTAATTTACAGTAAAAATAACGAAAATCAACAAAAAAATATCTAAAATTAAAAGTTTCACAAATATTTGAAGTAAACATAGGCAGATCTTTACCTCAAAAAATTAAGGATACACCAATGAAATTTTTTCGATATATTACATGCATAGACAGTATCAGTATTTTGTTGCATCTCCTTTGGCTTTTATAATGTCCTCCAAAAGTCTTGGTACCAATTCGACCAATTTTTTAGTGGTATCTGGAGATATTTTATCCCATTCTTCTTGTAACACTTGCTTTAAATGGGCTTTGTTTCTAATCTGGTGTTTTTGGACCGCTGTTTCTAGTGTGGCCCACAAATTTTCTATGACATTGATGTCAGGGGACTGTGGCGGTGTGTGCAATTGCTGTTTACAATGAAAAAGACACCACATTTTGACATTACGTGCCGTGTGTTTGGGGTCGTTGTCGTGCTGAAATATAAAATTTCCATCTAAACCCAATTTTTGTGCACTTTCTTTAAGATTGTTGCAGAGTATGTCTATATAAAGCTTATGATCCATTATACCATCTATAAAAACTAAATTTCCTACCCCATTTGCAGCCATACAACCCCAAACCATGACGGAGCCACCACCATGTTTAACAGTAGGACGTAAATTTTTTGGATCCAAAGCGGTGTTCGGCTTTCTCCAAACGGTGTGACGACCATCGCTTCCAAAAATGTTGAATTTACTTTCATCACTAAATATAACTTTCTTCCAAAAGTTTTCTGTCTTCAACTGATGAGTTTTTGCAAACTCCAAATGCTTCTTCTGATTTTGTAAGCTTATGAAAGGTTTCTTTCTAGCTACTCGACTGCTATATCCAGCATGTCTAATCACATTTCTCACAGTTTCAGCACTTACACTTCTGCAGATTATTCGAGAAGTTTCTGCAGCTAGTTTGACTGCACTCAGTTTAGAATTAATCTTGATATCTTTTAAAATTTTCCTTTTAGCTACATCACTCAGAATACTTTTCCTTCCTCTTCCACTCTTATTTTGAATTAATCCATCGCGTTTAAATTTCCTAATGATTTTCTGGACACATCAGTGACTTCTACTGACAATTTCAGCTATTTCACGATAAGATTTTCCCTCCTTAAATAACCTTAATATAAATTTTCTTACATCAATACTAGTCTCTTTCCGAGGAGCCATTTTCCATTTAAAATTACAGCTTTATATTCTCATAACCAACTTCAAAAGACAGAAATAAGAGTTGAAAAAGTTTAGGATAAAATTTCCCAAACTTAGATTATTAGTAGCAAGCAAAAAGAAATCAAGTGGTAGTTAAACAAAAATTTCATTTGTGTATCTTCAATTTTTTGAGGTAAAAATCTGCTTATGTTTATTTGAAATGCCTCTAAAAAGTTTTATTTTAGAATTTTGTCGTTGATTTTTCTTTATTTTTACTGTTAATTAAACCTTTTGTAATGTCTAAGAATAAAAATTCGTTTGCACTTCTGGTTAAGGTGTTATTTTGATTGAAAGTTGGATTTATCAAGTAAAAGTAAGGTGTATCCTCAATTGTTTGTGCCACTGTACATATATATACATAAAGTTAATTAAGGGTATTATTTGTGATTAAATTCTCTATATATATGTAAGTATACATATAAAGTTAATTGTGTTATAAAAATACATACCGTATTTATTTGAATCAAAGCAACACTTTTTTCCAGAGTCAATACAACTGAAAATCGAACATAGCTTAGAATCAAAGGTGGAAATATTTGTTAGATGGGGGAAATTGAGCTTCCACTCCTTTCAAATGAAAAATGTAACCATCCATTTTGGCCACTTGCATTGATGACACATAAACTTTTTTGTATTCGGTTTTTTTAATCACCTAAACATTAAAGATGTCGGTAATGGCATCAAGACGAGTTTCACTATGACAAAGTATGAAAAGGAAAGCAATTTTATATGTGAAAAAATCCACTTGATTTAAGCATTAATAAGCCATTTAAGGACTACATAAAAAGAGATTATGAAAACTGGTTGCATTTGGAAAACCACCCTGTAACTGCTTCCGGGAAAATCAAGAAGGCTATTGCTTCGAAAATTACAGAATGGATATCTGTTGCCTGGAAATAGTTTCCAATGAGACTATTATACTTCCTTTTAAAAAATGTTGCATAGCAAATGCATTGGATGGCATGGAAGATGACAACTTGTGAAAAGATGTGATGAATCATTTCCAGAACATGATACTGATGGTTGGGACAATTACATATTCATGTATATATTTGAAAATTATAATAATGGTAAAATAAATTGATTATTCACTCCTTATTAGTTCTCTTTTATTATTATTTTTTTAAAATTCCTTACATATTGGATATGGATAAATCTTTTTAAACTACTTTTTAGTTTTCCAAATAAACAAAACCAAAAAAAAAAACGGGTTAAGAATTTTGGATGCAGCTGAGAATCGATGATGGCTGAGATTCGAATAAAAATGATATATGTGTATAACATAAATACATATTTAATTTTAAGTTTCAAGTACAATTTATAATTTGTGCTGCAAAAATTAAAAATAGTAAGGTGTTACCTGTATTATCATCAAAATGAATAACTTTATTCATCAAACTAGTAGACACAATAACTTCGTCGAATATTGGAATACTGCCACCAACTAGTCCAGTATTACCACCTTGTGGACATACTGCAAGTTTTTGTTTATTGCAATACTTTAAGATTTCAGATACTTCTTCAGTGGTCTTTGGTCGAAGAGCCAATCTACTTTTGCCTGTTAAGTAAGAAAGCAGTGGAAATTCTTATTCTTACATATTTATGAGAAAAATTCAATAAGTATGCTTTTTTCGTGAATTGGAAGTTTGCATTAAAAGAGACTCAATTCAAATTTTTTAGACATACTAAAAATTAAGGCTTTTACAAATATTTATGATGAAAACATATGCAATTATTTAAACAAGGTTACAATAAATTTTATTTAAATGATGTAATTATTGGCTGAAAATTATATGCATGTCAACAACCTATAATACATTTCTTTACAAAAAAAAGTACGTTTGAAATTGTTTCTTTTACATACATTTATTAAAACTAATATTTCTTCCACAATACAATGTGAACTTAATACACCAAAAATACATTAAGGCTTACTCATATTTTTCAATATGCAAAATTATTCACAAACTTTGTGTTTCTCAGAAATAATAATTTTTTTAAATATATATACAAAAAATGAGATGAATTAGAATAGATAGAATATTTTTTATAATTCAATATTAAATGCAGTACATACATTGGGCAAGTTTTACTTATTTATACAAACTTTAAAAAAAATAATTTAAAGACATTTTATTTTACCCAGTCTTCTTCATTTAATAGTTATTACTAAAATTTTTATAATAACTTTCAGTCTAATTGATTCCATTTCATCTCATATTTTTATCTGTGCATTAGCATCATATATTTTTAATAACTACTGGAAACCTTTTGCATATTAATTATAATAAATAGCAATACTTAATCAAAAAAGAAAAATTATGTATTTTTGTAGCAAAACAGCAAAAATAAATAATGTTTTAGAAAAAAAATTTACAAAATAACAATATTAATGTTCATCATAATTGTTGTTTGAAATAAATAGAGTCAATAAATAAAACAGAATTAACTAAATGAATCATAATATATCTCTTTCAATTATTCCTCTCATTTACTAAATATATAATTAGGAAAGTTAATGAATTTTGTATTAAGCAAAATGTTTATTCAATCAAAAGTATTTAATGAATAAAATATTTATTCTTCAGCAATAATAAATTTGCAGTAACAAAGGTAAACATTACCAATTTATTTCAAAAAAAATTCTAAGTTAAAGAGCAAAAATAAAATTTAACAAATTAGACTATAAGTTATTCCAGGTAATAATTAATGACTAATTTCTCAGGTATCTAAAACATTAAATTTTAATAAAGACTATCAAAGAAGAAAAACTAACAACTTTTACCCAGATTTATTTCAAATGAATTACTTCGTAATAACACATTATGTAAATATCCCCTTTTATTGCTACTCACATTAGTCTAATAGGCTTGAATACATGATAGTTTAAAAACCAAACCAAAATAAATAAATCATCTTACGTACAACTTAAATAATTAAAAATTATGCTTTAGAACTATGAAAATTAGTCCAATAAAAGAATAAGGATGAATTGTTTTTTTAATGAAAAATATGATTTAGCTACCCTTGTGACTTTTCATCCAATCTATATTGTACGATTCTAGTTCTTCAACATTTTGAATTATTCTTGAAGATCCCAATAAAGAATTGAAAAAATCTATGTCTTTTGACATTAATGTATTAAACTTTCCTCTAGCTAGACTCGAGAGCTTCGATTTAAAAGTTTTGTTACAGCCATTTAAACCAAAATCAAGTATAAATGAACGATTTGAAATAACAATTGAATGCTTGAGAAAACAGGGAAATTTTTTAAGGAGCATTTTTTAGTTTTCCCCTTCGTTCATAAATTGGAAAAATAATGTCAATTTCATACAATGTTACGTAAGATAAATTAATATCAAAACTCCTTTCAACGGTTTCGGAATTTCATTGATTGATTGATTGATTTTGTGAGATATGGAGCAGCAAAGACTATAATCCCGTTTAAAAGATGTATTTCATTCAGTAGATGTCCAAGAACTTGAGTTTCTGCAGGAATATTCTGAACACTTATTTATTAGCGACTATTGCTTCCAAAAGTTCTTTGAAGATAGTATTGAGTTGTGGATTTATCTTGAGAGTATTCCAGAAATGATTTCTTTGGAAGGAGTATTTGTTACAATTTTAAAGGATATGTTCCAAATCGTTGATATGGTTACATGTGCTACAAATTGCGTTATCCTGTAGAGGGAATTTGTATAAAAACCCTGGAGTTATAATCATTTTACAGATGATTCGAGTGATAAGAATTTCCTCTCTTCTGGTTCTTGTTTACTTGGATATTTTCTCTATTGTCGGAATGTCTCCCAAGTCTTCAAAATATTTATTTGAATAAAAAATTTCATTGATTTTTGTCATTCTTTTTCTGTAGATGTTGCTATGAATATCCTCTCAAGCAATCCAATCGATGAAAATGTTGGACTCCGTAACCGTTTTTGCGAGATAATCCAACTGTTCATTCCAAGTAATTTTCGAGTGTCCCGGAGTCCAAAGTAGTACCATTTGAGTTTGAAATTGCGAAAGGATGAAAATTTTGCTGGCTAATATGTGAATAACTTTTGGAGATTTTATATCATAATATTTAGAGCAGTTAGAACTGAGTGATTATCTGATTAAATTAACAATTTCTTATTTAATTCCGTAAGGTCATCTAGAGCTTGGCATATGGCTAGAGCTTCTGCTGTAAATATAGTGTTAATGGGGTTTAAATTGTAAGCAAAGGAGGAATTTTTCGTTATGCCTGCAATAGAAGTCCTGCAGTAGTTTTTTGAAGCATCCGTAGCTATTATGAAATAATCTTGGTAGTTATTGCTCACTATTTCGTTAAATAATCCTCTGATGATAAAAGTAGGCAGGTTTTTGTCCTGAAATTCAAATTTATTGGTGTAAATTCTACATTGAAGCTCTGTGAAATACATAAAACTGGGTATCGAAATTATATGTTGACCATTAATATTCAAAGTAAGAAAAGTATTAGAGATATTGCTTTTGTCCTCTACCAGAATATTTAGATTTATTGTATCAGGGCTATTGAGATGCAGAGGAGGAAAGTCATCGTTCGAAATTTGGGAGATAAAAAATTTATTCGCTAACCTTCTTATTTTCTCTGACAATATTTCCTGATCCGCTATTTGTAAAAGTACAATGTTTGGAGTCCATTGAGGTAATCCCAATGCGATTCTGAGTGCTTTGGTTTGAATGATGTTTAAAGGTTTGAGCTGATTATCTGACCATTTATTAATAATATGGCATGTATAATAAAAGATGATGCAAATACTATTGTTACAAATATGAAATGTTGCTTCCCAGCAATACTGATCGTATGGTTGCTAAGAGACGTTCACAGGCTATCTGGACGCCAAGGGGGAAAGCAGGAATTCGACTTCCGGCCTTGGCGACAAAAATTGGCATCACGAATCTTCAAGTAAAATACAGTTTCGTCGAGAAGTTTCCAGAATAGGACCGAAGCATTGGAGAACTCCCTATGTGACGTCACATCCGGCCTTTGAGGTATAAATAGACAGAGCCACTGATCGTCAGTGAGTTAGTCTTTCGGAATGAAAGCGATGATCGTGCTTGCTTTGCAAACTGCGTGACTCTATAACTTATTGTCTTTGATTGTAATGATCGTTATTCTTCTTTCCTACCTTTACGTTTGATACAAAACGATAAAGATGGAACACAACATGGTTATGGAAAACATTAACGAAATGGATAATGTCAACTATACCAACTTTCACAACCAATTAGATATCGATAGAATCGTCCAAATGATGGACAATGCCTTTACGGCAGATGAACTCACCCGAGTGATTAATGTTGCGTCCGCAACATTATCAGCACTAAAGAAATATCCCTTCGAAGTGGAAACCAAGCAGAGAAATAGCATTATCGATCTCGAGGAGATCACAGATAAAGCTAAAAATAGATACATCACTGCCAGGAAAAATGAATTACGTGCCGCCGCTGCTGCCCTTGATGACGCTGCACAAGAGTGGGGCAAAAGAATACAGGATGAAGAATTCACCATGGTGAAAAATAAAAATAAATCTAAAACGCCCATCTCCGACAACTCGGCGAAAAACAAAGAGTAGAAGAGGTAACTCTATGCCACAACAGATTCAGTCAACTACCTATTGAAGATATCCCAATAGCCTCCAACAATCAAATGGACGCGACGCCCTCCATCTCAGGGAGCACCGCAAGCCAAAATGTCACACCGCCTCACAGTCCTCACCGATGCTTCCCACCTCAGCGCTCTCCTCGTCCCTCTACCTTCAATGCAGGAAGTGGACCTCGAAGAAACATCGTCCCACCAATTACGATCGGTAAGATCCAAAACCTAGCCACTCTTCTGAAGAAGCTGCAAGAGATTGCTAAAATTAAAATTGTGGACAAATTAACTGGAACAAGCCTGAAAATATTCCCACAAACTCCTTATGCGTACCATATCATAAGGAGATACATAGACAAAAATAAACTGCAAGGGCATTCCTACATACTGCCCGAGAAAAGAAAACTGAGAGCAGTTATTAGGGGCATGCTAGTCGACATGCCAACCCAAGACGTAGCTGAGGAACTTTTATACAAAGGTTTCAAAACTGAACAAATCTATGTCATGACGAACAAGAAAACCAGAACACCTATGCCTCTCTTCCTAGTTTTCCTCGACAAAAACGAGGAAAACCAAAAGATTTTCAACGTCAAGGAACTTGCATGTATGCAAGTAACAATTGAAGCCCTCATAAAAAGTACGGGCCCCCGCAATGCTTCCGTTGTCAGGGCTTTTTCCAGTCGTCAAATTTCTGCACTAGAACACCTCGATGCGTCAAGTGTGCCACTGAACACCTCACCAGGGAGATATGGCTCAAGAGCCAGATATGGTTATGCTGAGCCAAACAAGATTTAACTGTGGTCTGGAAGTGAAGAAATTTAAGAAAAGACAAATTGATTGACAAGAAGCAGGGTCGAAAACAGAGAAGGATTGCTAGGATAATCCGGGGGCGCGTCACCCGTGTTTACCAAAGACAGTAAACCCCATGGGAAAGAAAAAGATCACTAGGGGGCCTCGGGGTCATGATTCCCGTACTTACCTGAAGAAGTAATACGGGTGAAAGGACGTTGCCCTGAGGTACTCCTATTAGAATAGATTTTTGCGATGATTGGCTGGCCCTCCATTGAGTCTGAAGAGATCGAGTAGTTAGGAATTTGTGAATCCATAGAGCTATTTCCCCGTTAATACTGATTTGGAGACATGATAAAATACAATCTATATAAACCGAGTCATAGGCTCCCTTTATATCCAGGCTAATTTCAACAAAGAATTTTTTTCCTCGTTTGGCATCTGAGATAGCTTTATTAATAAGGTATATGGCAGTTCCACTGTCTTTAAATGGTACAAAGCCGTAATGATGTGAGTGAAGTTTTCGTTCTATTGTCAGAAAATAAGATATGCGTCCAGTAAAGATTCTTTCAAATGTTTTAGAAAATACGGAAGTTAAAGCTATTGGTCTGTGGGATGAAATTTTAGTTTTGTCTTGGCCCGGTTTTGGAATAGGGAGAATAATTGCGTGTTTCCAAGACAGAGGTACAATAGAATTCTGAAATATATAAATACTGAAAATGGTTTAGGAGAACTGTTCGTTGGCTATTGTTCAAGTTCTTTAGTAAAGTTGTATTAATCTGATCTGCTCCTGGGGAAGTATTTTTAGCATATTTATGGCTCTGTTTAATTCCGAACTATGGAGACGTTTAATAAGAAGACCGTTTTCTTTGAGAAAATCTAGGTGATGAGGTTCGCGAGAGCCGTTATTGGATGCAAAATAGTTTGCAAAAAGATGAGCTTGTTTTTGAAGTTGGGTTATATATTTATTATGATACTGGAGGAGATTTAATGTTGCTTCTGCATTCTTGCTCGTTGTAAGTTTTCTGAGAAGGCTATAGAAGATTTAGGATAAGACACTTTATTACATATTTCATCTCAGTACTTTGCTTTCTCTTTTTTAATACGATATCTCAGTTTGCTCGAATACTGTTTGTATTTCATCCATAATTGTGGAGAAATATCGCTGATAGCCTTTTTGTGGAAAATTTTTTTGAGTCTGTATAAATTATTGCAGGTGCTGTTCCACCAACGAGGAAAGTATTTATTAGATAATTGTATTTCTTTGGTATTATTTAGAATTATTTCTGAGATTGTATCAGTGAGGTTTTCTATTTTGTTTTCTGGGTTTTCTAATGATGATTGTACTTGTTTCATTGTTAAATGCCAGTCTGTTTCTAGTCTGTTAAATGCCAGTCTGTTTCAAAAATATTCTTCAAATGTTTCTAATCACGCTCAAAAGAATTACTCCAGGTTTAAAAGATTCAACAATTCTGTGAAAGAGCCAGATATAAGCCAGCCGAAGAGAACAATGAATTTCACGAGAGATACAAGCAAGCCTACGGCAACATGTGCCACTATCAGTCAAGAAAGTCTACGCACCAAGGAATTAATGTTTGGAAACAAGAAAATTACTGCGCTTATCGACACCAGAAGTACCGTCAGTCTACTACGAGTAAATACGAGCAGAAGAATCATCGATCCAACGAAGGTAGCGAAGAACAAAATTCTCTTAACCGGCATAGGTGATACTCAAGTCACTACGATAGGATCTTTCGAACAAGAATTTCAGATGGATGGAGAAAACTATACACTAATTTGGTATGTGATACCTACAATAAAATTGAAGTTCGAAGCAGTTTTAGATTCCCACATTTTAGATCAGCATCAGTCAACTTCACGAAGAATGTTGTAGAATTTGTTTAATATAAAAATCAAGCATTCAAACGAATTACTTTAGGTTGAATTACTAGACTTAGGTTGAATTATTAGACTTTATCTTTAGAAAAAAGATAAAAAGCTTGACAAAAAGGCAATCAGAAGGGGAAGTGGGATACAAGCAGTAAAAAGGAAATCTGCTCTACAATATATGTATATATATATATATATATATATATATATGCACCAAGTAGGAGTAGCCCGATTGCAATGAAATTTCGTATGCAAAGACATTTGGATCGAACATGCAAATAATTAAGATTTGGTGTCCAAAGAATGAATAGCGGGAGCTACAGCGCATTGGAACTGCTCACTCAACACGTGTATACAAGAAGCGATTCTCAATCGGATGGTCCAATTGTCTGTTGCATTGCGATTTAGGATACCTTTCAACGACTGAAAAAATGCCTCGCAGCAGGATTCGAGATCATTACGAGCAACTGTCAAACTTTGAAAGAGGCCGTATCATTGGATTGAAAGAGGCAAGTGGGGCTAATCGTAGAATCGCTTATCATATGAGTTGAAGTGGTGCGACAATTAGAAGATGCTGGCATGAATGGGTGAACAACGGCATATTTTAGCGTCATGATAGTAGCGGTCAACTTAGGGCCGCAGCAAATCGGGAAGACAGAGTGATTGTCAGATCAGCTGTCATAGTGCCTGATTCATCATTATCAACCATCAGACGTGTGACCATTACCTACCCAGGGCAGCGTGCTGATCCTGCTTTCATTATTGCACGCCACACAGGCCCTCAACTAGGAGTTATAGTTTGGGGTGCCATTTCCCTTGACACCCAGACCCTTTTGATCGTCATTAGAAGCACAGCAGTACGTCGACGACATTCTGAGACCTGTTTTACTACCATTCGTTTTGCAGTACCCTGGCCTTATTTTTCAGCAAGATAATGCCAGACGACATACGGCACGTGTTACTATGAACTGTCTTACAGCGTGTCAAACACTTCCTTGGCCAACCAGATCTCTCTCTAATCGAGCGTGTCTGGCATATGATGGGAAGGCTACTGCATTTATTAAGGAATGTTGATGACCTAGTCCAACAATTGAAGCAAATTTGGTAAGAAATACCGCAGGAGACCATCGGGGAGCTTTACCACTCTATATCACGTCGTGTGGTAACTGAAATTCAAGCTAGAGGTGGATCAACACCTTATTGGGCTCGTTATTTTATAACCAAGTAACTCTGAAATAAATCATTCAATTTTAATCATTTTCTATTCTGTACATAATTTTCCTATCTGCAAATTTTTGTCTCCATCGAACAACTCATTCTTTTGTTACAGAGTATATATAAATTGGGGCGATCGCCCCCAATTACCTCATGAACTTTTCGATGTTATTGTTACTTTTGCTTCTTTGTATATTTCCTTTTTCTGTTTGTTTGCTCTTATTTTTGTTCATAACCCCAGCCATTGGATATATATAAACTGCTGTTTGTAGAAAATGCAACACCATGAAGGAATCATCAGAATCAAATGAAATTCGCAACAAATGTCAATTATAGGATATTATGCAAATTAATAAAGTTTCAGAGCCATCGCGCGTGCGCGGCGCGCGCAGCGCCCTCTGCATTGATGCTGAAAGCGTATAAATAAAGTGCTGTAGCGGGACGTTGAAAAAAGTCTATGATTATTTGTTAGTGGCAAACGTTTAGTGAGACCTGAGTATGCCTCCACGACGGAAGAATAAGAAATTCAAGCAACTTACGGAGTTTGAACGAGGGAGGATAATCGGCCTTCGAGAAGGAGGATTTTCCTATCGTGCAATAGCAGCTCGTATGCAGCGGAACAGTTCCACAGTGATGCGAGTTTGGAAGCAGTGGACCGACGAGCACCGAACAACTCGAAAAACAGGCACTGGACGACAGAAGGTGACGTCAGAGCGCGATGATCGACACCTGCTCCGCATGGCGGTGAATGATCGCACAGCTTCCTCCAGGCAGCTGGCAGCACGTTGGTCTACTGCTACAGGTGTACAATTGTCGGCTTCGTCAATTCGTCGTCGTCTGCTGCGCCGTGGATTGCGTGCAAGGGTGCCTTTATACAGGATTCCCCTCACGGCGAATCATCGACGGCTGCGTCGGCAGTGGGCTCTTGAGCACAGAGACAGGCGAGCTGATTGGCACCAAGTTGTCTTTTCAGATGAATCACGCTTCAATTTGTGGACCCATGATGGCCGTGTTCGTGTTAGACGTTATGCCGGTCAACGCTGCCTTCCTGAGTGTATTATTGAACGACATAGTGGTCGAACACCCGGAGTTATGGTCTGGGGGGCGATTTCGTATCATGGACGATCCAATTTGATACGAATTGAGGGTAATCTCAATAGCAACAGGTACGTCCGTGAAGTGCTACAGCCCGAAGTCGTTCCTTTCCTTCAAGGCATCCCAGGAGCTATCTTTCAGCAGGATAATGCACGCCCACATGTTGCGCGGACTGTTCGAGACTTCTGTTCAGCACAACGCATGCAACTTCTTCCTTGGCCTGCTTATTCACCGGATATGTCGCCTATTGAGCACGTGTGGGATATGGTTGGTCGGCGTCTCGCTCGTGATCCGCGTCCTGCAGTTTCCAAAGACGAACTTTGGTTGCGCATACAAGCGATATGGAATTCTCTTCCTCAAGCAGATATTCAACATCTGTTTGACTCCATGCCACGTCGTATAGCAGCACTTATTGCAGCGCATGGTGGCTGCACCAAATACTGATTTCGGACGCTTAATTTGTTTCTTTTGTTTTGAAAATTTCATCATTTATTTGTATCAGTACAAGTCGTTTCTGCATTAAATTTCATTTGATTCTGATGATTCTTTCATGGTGTTGCATTTTCTACAAACAGCAGTATATATATATATATATGTGTGTGTGTGTGTGTGTGTTGATAACTTCATAAATTTTAAGTTTTTCTCTAAATTCGCATAAGTCTTTGGAACTGTAAAACTAATTTCTTTTCATGTTTATCATTGATACATTTTATAATATATTGCATGAATACGACATCTTCAATTTTCCTTCCATTACCCAACTCTTTCGTTATAAAATAATATTCATGACTAGACTCAATCTTAGTATAATCTTCGACGACAACGGTTGGTTTTTCTTCTTTTTCCAAACTCTCACTCTCATGGTTCAAAAGAAAGAATCCTAGTGGAAATTCTAGAAAAAGAGTAGTATTATACATCAAAGTACAAAAATAAAATAGTTAGGAAGCGGAAGAAAGAAATGAAGTGGAAAAACTTTGAAAAGAATTGCTCGAGTTAACCAAAAGAACTAGTTTAAAGTCATCATTCAACCTTCCCCCCTCCCCCTATTTTTTCTTAAAAGAAAATAATGAAATATTTTTCCTAATGCTTTGAAACAGAGCTGAGAAATATAAAGAGTAAAAAGAGGAAAATTTATAAAAACGAAAACCTCAGAGATTTCAATGTATACTTATACTTATTCAATGTAAATTCACCACGAATTTTTGCAACATTCCAAAATGAAAGTGGTTTCAATTTCTCTTATTTCCTAAGAAGTTTAAAATTAGTTTTAAGATGAGCTTAAGTTATAAATTTAATTGGTGTAATTATGATGTATATTTTTAATGGGAGGTTGGAGAAGCATCATTTTATTATGTAAGTTTTAAAATTCCTATATTAGACATTAAATTATACTTGCGAATTTTTTCAAAAATAATTATTATTTTTTTTATATATTGATATTATGAAAATAAATAGGTTTTTATTTCCCCCCATACCATTTTAGAATTAGGATTTAATTTTTTTTTTTTTTTTTTTTATAATTTCTGTTCTGAACAAGAAGCCGTGATATCTTCCAAACAAAAAATTACTGTGATTTTCATAAAAGAAGATAAATACAATTATGAATCCATAATATCCAGTAATGATAAATCATAAGCGATGATGCTTATAGAGTGAGCCATAGTAAAAACGGGTGTAAAGCTGACTCGCGTGTTACTGGACTGAGAGTTAATGTGGTCCGACTGTATATACCGGACCCCATGATTCAATAACGTATTATTCAGCAACACGCAAGTATACTTTAAACGCGTTTTCACTTTGGCTCATTCGGTAAGATTCGTCGCTTGTGATTTCGCTATAAGATATTATGGAGTCAAAATTTTTATTTTTAAATACAGAGGAATATATTGTGGAAGATGCTCTTGGTGAAGCGATGTCAGATATTGAGGAAGTTGAAAATGTACCAAAAAATGTTCAATCATATATTTTAAGGCATTCGAAGTAACATAGCAATTATGAAATTATTTTGAGCTTCGTAGATCTCGGATAGGGACCCGGGAAATATGATCTGCTATACAAGACATTAAGCAGAAATAAAATGCCAGAGAAAATCAATAACCAATTAAGGAATTGAAGATAGAAGAATTCACTCATTTTTTTCAAAACAGCTGGTTTTTTTTTTTTTTTTTTTTTATCTTAATATTGTTTTTGTTACAGCATTTGACTTTCCATATTGTAAAAAAACATACATAACCACTAATTTATTTCCTCGAATCAACCAGTAATTCTTTAATATTTATGTTCTTTACGCAGAAAAAAAAAGGAAATATAGCAAATAGAGAGTCGTAATATATATCTGAATTGTACCTAATGATATCTTTCGTATTGTAATCCATACCATTTCTAGTATCAATTGCCAAAGGAAGTTTATAGCAATAGCCATTTTTTATTACATAGTTAGATCCTATTTCAGTTATACTTTTCATCCAAGTGAATCTTTAGTTTTACCACAAATGTCGGCAGAATTATCCTTCAATTGTTTGGGATATACCCTAAGAATGCTTTTAATTTAAAAATAAACTTCTATGGCTGTTCCTAAAGATATCCATTTTTAGAATTCCTGGCATATCCCATATACATTGCACCCTCAGAGATATGCGTAATACTGATTGAGAACCAGTGCCGTAGATTGTTTGGTATCGATATTAGTTGAGCAACATTAATCTATGATTATTGCAGTTCTTCCAAGCAAAAATTCATGTCTGTGTCTTGCAGTTCTAAAAGAATGTATTACTGACATAATGCTTAAGCAGTCTGAGGTAACAAGGAAAATCAGGGAAGAACAAGGACACTAGATACAGACTGCAACCAGTTTGCCTCATTTTCTTAAACAGGAACTCTAAAAATGTCTATTTGAAACACAACTAAAGACTGATATTGTTAAACATGTCAGTTGATGGTACTTATGATTTTTTTTTTCATTTTATATAATGGAAAATTATTTGGTTTTTCAATCCATTTTACCTCCTTTCCATCCATTCAGTTTTAATCGCTGCTTGTGTTTCTTAGAAGCAGTCCTAAGTCCATTCTACTTCCTTTCAAAATTTTATACGGTGATATATTATTATTCCTTTACCATCACAATAACCTCAATTAGCTGCCATGATTTATGAAATAATCCTAAAATGTTATATTAAATTTTGATAAACGATGTTGTGTCAATTTAACTCTTTAAAGTGTTTTTCATAATGTTTCAAATATTGCTCCTGACCGTAAGCATTGAAAATAGTCCAACAAGAAGGATGTTGGAAAATAATGCTTTATTCATAAATACTTAGAAATGACAAATCTGACTTGTACAGATTAATTAGAAAAGTATTATTGAGAAAAATAGCACCTGTACAAATTAAAGCAAACAAATACAACATTTGGTTCATATTAGCAACACAAACACATACAGAAACGTACTTGTATTAACATTTATAGCACTTTCAATAATTTTCAGATTACTAGCTCACACCACAGAGATATCCAAAATTATTCTTCAAAATCAGGTTCCAGCTGATTTGCTGAGAAGTCGTGTTTCTGAGTATTTATAACTAATTCAGTCAGGTGTTATGTCATTAGGAAAATTAAGGCAAATACCATAATTTCTCTCATATTACAGATTTCTATAATTCTGAGAATATTAATTTTGTCGCGAAAATTACCACGTTTGTCATAAATTCATCAAAATGGTCATTTAGTTTATCAACAAGTTCGGGGGGTCACTGCTTCTAACCTGTCCAGTTTCCAATAACATTTTTGTAAATATATTTTTTAAACAATAAAAGTAACACTGCAGAGAAGTGTCTTTACAAGTTTGTAACATTATTTTTTTTATGCAGCTTGATTTTCAGATAGGAAATGATGGCCATTAGCAATTGCTCATAACTTCTTTCCCAATAAACAATTCTATTTGAAACGAAATCAGGACTCCTGAAACATTTGATATAAATTATCAAAAGATTTTTGATATATTTGTTATATCTCTATTCAAAGAAATATAATTTATAATTAACCGTGACAGGCATTCTTAGCATCCTATTCATTAGGATAGAATTTTGCAACAAATTTTTGCTGCAAAATTTAATTGTATCAGTTAATGCACAAAATATGTTAAATAGTCTTACATAACGTCAATTGAATATTATTCATTTCTCTTTTGACAAGATTCTCCAATTGATGCTAAAATGATAGATATGAACCAACTGATCGTGTTCCTGCTGTCAGCGACATTACTTATAAATATCTATTTAACGTTTACATATTTCAATATCTTAGCCTTTACAAACCTGTCGATAATTCTCTTTCTTGTTCACCACCTGATTAACCTTCATAAATTAACTGTAACTAAGAAATATCAAATTAATAAAGAAACCATGACAATTGCCTGCACAAAAATAACAATTGATAATGGAACACAGACAATAAATAAATCAATAAATAGTTTTAGAAATATATCATCCCAAACTGGTTCTGTATTTAAAATAAATAAATATACAAAAACTGATGCAGAAGCCAATAATAACAAGTCGCCGATAGCGGGAACAACTCCATTGGAACTGGAAAATGAATCAGATATCTGTGTTTCCTTTGAAGGATAAACAGATAATGGCATAAATAGCTGCAATATATCTACAAAAAATAATTCAGTCAATGCGGCTGATCTCAAACTAACAAATACAGTTAATTTAAATTCCAACTATGAAAAATGTAACACATATTTTAATCTTTCCTCCTTAACAGTTGCCTCTTCTAGTTCTGAAACAATAGAGCCAACGATAAAAAACAAAAAAAATTAAAAAATCTATCTCAAAGTTTCATTTTCACCCCAAGTCTAAAAAAATCACAACTAAATCACAACATGTAATAAAATAGCAACATAAAACAGAATATAAATGTAAAAATTTAAATCAATAAACTTAACAAAAACATTCAATAGCCTAAATAGCCAATAGCATTTTTACTTCATAAAATAATTAAAATAGTTTTGTAGTATTTATTCAACAGTCCATATTATAATATAAATTTAAAATAATCATGTAAAAATTGTGGAGATGATGACATTTGTTAGCAATTCATTTACAAGTTTCTTGAAGAAATTATCTCGTCCTCTTCAAATCTTGAAATGGAAACTGCGTAGGGTGTAATTTGCCCGTGGTGGTTTGAGAGGGGAAGGTGTTGGACAAAGCAATCTGAAAGTGAAAAAGCTTGAGAAAATTTCAGACGCTTATCTAGAGAATGAGGACAAGACTAAAAAATGAAAGATCAGGGAATTTTCCGGTATCTTGATCTTTTCTCTTATTTAACAAAAATTCGTGTTTTCGGCTCTTAAATCATTATATATTTTAAAATTGCAATACATTTCCGCATATCTCAAAATTTTTCTTATAGTCTCGAAGGTATTGTATAATACCTTAATTTTTCATACATAAAGGCATTTTAAAGTACCTTGACTATTAAAACTTTTAAAGGTAATAAAATTTCTATTTTTTTTACCTTGTTTCCCATTCAACACCTTTCGTTTTTTGTTTTTTGTAAGGTATATCACATACCTTATAAGTTTTAAAATGTTTTTTTTTTCTTCTTTTTCTTTAAATTTAAGTCTTTGTATAAATCTACAATTCCTCCATATTTTTAAGGTATTAGGAAAATACCTTTATTTTTTGCTCACCAAAATCAAAATATTGCAAAATTCTCTGTTTTCCCATTTTCATGTCTTGAATTCTTTCTCCTGGCAGGTGGTCAGATAGTTCATTGCTTTCTCTCTTTCAAATTGTTTTTTTCTCTGGCAACATCTTCTCCATTCCGCTGTAGACAAATCTTTGCCTTTTTGTCGCTTCCATATTATGAGTAAAGAGGCGTGAATGAGATATTTCTGTAACTTATGAATGAATTGCAGACTAATGTTACCGTTTCCACTTTTTTTACACGACTTAAATTATTCCAAATTTATACAATGCATGCACAATAGTTTTATTGAACTTTCAATATCTATAAAATAGCTTATATCTACATGCAAAGACAATATTATTCCCCACATAAGCAGTTGCAATAGCTATCTTTATAAAATAGCAATAAAGGTTCAACTTCAACTCCAATGGCCATATGCATCAAGATTAACATCGACAGTATCATCATTAACATTAATAGTATTTTTTCAACTCCATTGTCAAGTACAGCATCGATAGCAATCAAGAACACTTTTAACTATCAAGACCAATATGTATCCATCATCTTCTCCATCAACCACAAGCAATAGCATGACTAAAAGAAAATTATCATCTTCAACATCAATAATGCAATACAATATCATATCACCATCCGTTCAAAATCAACATCAATATTTAATATCAAGATCTATAATAGTGTGCATAAGAAGTCCATCTACAATTTCAGCATTATTTCATGTCCGGAGCATCATGAACATCAATAGAAGTTATTTGAATCCACCATCATCCTCCATATCAACAACATTATCAATGTCAAGACAAACAATTTGAATTCTGGGTACAACTGAAAACATCATCAGAAATAGTCTCAATCAAAAATAATCTCTATCTTCAACATCTATGGAAATAGTACCAAGTCATCATCGTTCCAGCGAAAATAGCACACAATTTCAAAGCTTCATATCTCCAAAATCTACAACAAACAACATAAAATCGCAATCCATAGAACATTAATAGTAAACAATATCAAATCTTCATCTATTTAACAACAATTGCAAGGAATATTATATCACCATTCATAATGCATCAATAGCAAATTTCTTCAAATTATCATCAATATAATGTCAATAGCAGGCTTCTTCAAACTAATTTCAATAGAACGGCAGTAGTAAACTTCTTCAAATCACCCTCAACAGAACATTAATAGTAAACTGCTTTATATCTTCAACAAAAGAGCATCAATAGAAAACTTCTACAAATCGCCATCAACTGAATATCAATAGGACTTATATATCATTAACAATCAATAGCTGTATCACTCAACAGAAATTTTAAAAATAGAAATAATATCAAAATCAATATTTTATTCTTATTATCCTGAAACCTTAACTGTGTCTAATCCTTTATCAAAATCATCAATTTAAAGAAATATATCATCAAAAGGAACACAATAGTATTTTCATTGCAAACTATAGCAAAAGAAAAAAAAATGAACATGATAACAAACAGTGAAATAGCATTAAAATTCAAATATTTTTTTTGTTTCATTAACTAAAGAATTAACAGAACTTTGAATCAAAATTTTTAAAATCAATTTCATTTTCAAAATTTTAAAATACGAAACCAGGACCTCCATAGTTATTATTTTTATTTACACATTATATATATTTTTTCATTTGATCTTTCAATAAAATATTCGATAACCATTGCGTTGTGTACAATAGTATTATATTTGAAGTATATATGAGTTATATTTGCTTAATGTTCTTTATTGAAGATATTAATATTATTTTTTAAAAAATATTATTAGTATAAAATTATATGTTTTTGAAGGAAAAACCTATTTGGAAGTACCTTTACGTATTTAAATCGGATATAATTTTTCATTTGATTTAAACCTACATTCTCTTTCTTGAAATTTATTTTAAAAGTTAATTTGTAAATTTTAGTTTGGAAAACTAAATATAATTTTTCCATTATACAGCATTTATTAAGAACTGGTTATGCCAAACATTGCAACAAATATACTGAGAAATATTTTAGAGTATTTTAAGTAATAAACACTTTTTTCAAAGTTAATTTCCCATCTCAGAAACACAGTTTAAAATGATGAAGCAAACTTAGTATTCAAATAGATCAACTAACTGAAAATTATTTTAGCTCAAAATATGAATGATATAGATGACATCTAAGAAATTGCATTTTTAGAAACATAGAAGATTTTTTTTTCATTTTACATTTCATTTAATTTATCATTTCGTAAAAGTTTTATATAAAAGTATTACCAAAACTATATTTATAATCACGCAATTCCGTTACAATTACAATCAAAAAAAAAAATTTTAAAAAATTAATTAATTAATTTTATTTATGAAATTAAATCAGGTTATTTATATTTTACTCTTAGAATTATTAATAAATCATGTTATTTATATTTTTAGACTGGCTTTGACTGATCTCAAACTACCTTAATTGCATTCGATACATTTTCAGACAAGAAATGTTTCATATTTTCTTGTATTTTCTGTGACGTAGTATCTTATATTTGCGTTTATAATATTTTTAAAAATTAGAAAATTTCCAGAAATACTTTTTTTGCTTAAGTATTTAATATTCAAAACCCATTTAGCATTACAGTACAAAAATAGATGAAATATTGAATCTCTTTTATAACAGAAAAAATGGGTTAGTTCAATGAGAAATGAAATGCATAGTCAAATGTAATGTCTTCTACAATCTAGCTAATGGAGAATCTGATACTAAAGTTGGAGTTTTAATCTCTTGTTGCAAAAGTTGGTTAACTCCCCGTTTAGCCTCAAACATACCACATCTCCATAAGTTCATTAATCCACAGAATGTAATGGATTAGAAGAGAATTATTGAGTAAATCTCCACAAATCCACCACCAGACACTAAATGAAGTAATTCACTTTTTTTTACAAATAATAAAACATTACCACCAAGTGATTGTTTTACGAAAAGGAATTTTTGAAGGTCAAATAAATTGAACATTTTAGCAGTGCATTCAAATTGCTCACACCAAACGGAGATGTTTTCATGTAACTCGCCATTATAAAAGCCGAAATAATGCTTTCTATATCAGAGAAACTTATAGAGATGTTTGGATTTTGATTTCCAACACAGCGCCATTCCTCTGAATGTTTAGTTGACTCATTAATGTTCTGGCTCTGCTCTGATGAACTATGTTTTGTCTCTAATTCCGTTTTGCTTTCCGAAACAGATTGATTCGAATTTTGAATATATTGATAGAGCAAGTAAACATCATTTAGCAAAATTAATATTCGCTCGTTTATTTCAGTTTTTGTTCCTTGGAATTCAATATTCAGGATATCACAAATAGTAATAAACTCATTTAATGAAAAAGTATCATTAATAGTTTTTAATTTAGACTTAAAATTAGAGTAATTTACTGTGAATTCTAAATCAGTAAAGTTTCGGATTCTTTCCGAATTTTTAGAATCGGCATCTGTTTCAAAAAGGAACTTATGTGAAATTTTATTTTTTTCTTTCTTCAGATTCTTCAGTGCATTGCTTATCACATTAACTTCGTCAATCTTCCTCTTTAAATTTACAAATAAGAATAAAGCTGACTCACCTCAAAGTCTTGAATTGAATTCTCGCAGAGCACACACAATATATATATATATATATATATATATATATATATATATATATATATA
>BMAW01052957.1:926753-943801 GCA_019974015.1 Nephila pilipes
TTTTTTTTTCCAGTGATGATTAATTAGGTCTTGAATTTCCTTTTTTAATGAATGTTTGTTAACAATTACAGTGGAATTAGATGAATTTGCCGCCAAAAATAATGTATCACAATATGTTACTATTTATCAGAAACAAAAGCAGTCTTCATACTGTTTCGTTTTAAAGCAAAAATACTTGACTTAAAATTAACAAATATATTTATGTATTATTATTACTTAAGTTATATGTATTAGTGTTTTACAATATAACATTTATTTTATTTAATATTATATATATATATACATGTTTATTGTGTGTGAGTTTTATGCAATTAAAGCCTATCAACTTAAAATGGAACAAAGCAAGTTTATCATATGATGCATGGCGAATATAAGTATATCATATTCGTAGGGGCAAAGTCAAATTACAATTTCCATTCAAAGTGGATAATAATGAAAAATAAATTGGGGTTCGTTTTCAGAATCTGAATATAAATGTTTAGGATTTTAATTATTGAAAAATTTGAAACTGAGCAAAACATGAAAATAATTCAATGTTGCTAGGCAAATAATAGCTTCTTTGCTTTCACTCAGATGACAATATTTTATTTATGAAAGCCTCCTTCTATGCCTTTGATATTGGTCTTGGATAAATCTTTTCAGACAAGAGTATGTAAAAGATACTTCAAGAACTGGAACCCAGGTTTTTTTTCCCTCTAGGACTACCTTAAAGGGTGTATTTTCATCAATAGCCCTAAGCTATTTCTCTGCTCAAAAGCAATATTCATCAAGAAATTCAAGGGGTACAACAAGAGATATTGCAATCTGTTATGAAAAATGTATTGGAAGGAACCCGTATATGCGGATTGAACTAAAACGCTCATCTGAGACATTGCATTCTAAACCTAATTCAATAAATTTCTCCCCAATATATATTTTAAATAAGTATATTGTATTATGAAACATTAAAAAAGTATATTTATTTAAAACTGTAAAGTGACTTTTGGTGCACACTGTATATGTATAAGGATAAAGGTCTGCGACTTTAACATTAAAGGAAATGGGTACATGCTACAAAAAAATTAAGACCCTAAATCTAGATATAAATATATAATGGCCTTCAGTTTTTTGATTTGTTTATTCGCCTTTATTTTTAACATAGCCATTCAATTCAATAAATATATTTTATTGCATTTAATAATTAATTTTTTTAAAAAATAAATTGATTTTGGTAGCCTAATTTAAGTCGAAACAGTTTCTGATTATGTACGCCGATTTAGTACCTCTTTAACGTTTCACAAAAAACATCCATGCCGCATTAGATCGATCATATTTTTGCATTAACTTTTCCCTGTCACAACTACATAATAAATGCGAATTCTAAATAAACACTAAAAAAAAAGTAATGGCAGTGAATGAGTTCCAGACGAATATAAAATACAATGTATGGCAGAACTAGCTGCGATCGAAAGTTCGCAAAATCTAAAACAAAGAAGAAATCACTATCAGCAAAACAATGATTTTGCTGTTAATATGTTTGGCAAGGTAAGATGCCTCTTTCTTTCAACATAAATAGGAACATTTCTGACGTAAGATCTTTATGTTTCTTTCCATTTTAAGCAGGTTCTTCGGCTGTGAAGGTGCTGAATACGGGACGCAAATTGTTTCTTGGCACATAGTTTGAAGGCAACACTTGAATAGCTGGACTGGACATATTCATAAAGACTGGTGGTGGACGGCGCGGAGGTGGTTTTGGTGGAGGGCTGCTCATACCTATGGGATGCTCATTGCTCAGCAATGGGTCACAAGGTTTCTCTGAAGGTGCGCTCGGAACAGGACCCTGAAATGGAGAATTTATTTAAATAAATTACTGTTCATATAAAGAGAAAAAGAGTTTTTTTTTTTTTAACAAAAAAAAAAAAAAAAAAAAGGGAAGAAGAATATATGCTTGAAATGGCAGATTACTTTTTTTGCAGTGTCGGTTAACAAACATAAAATTTACAACTAATGATTAAATGTTCAATTGTTTATAGGTGTGAGACAATAATAAAATCTTTAAATATAAATAATGTTGGTTTTATGAAGGTCACCCATTGAGTTAATTAATGTATTGTTATAAAGTAGGAAGGATATTCATTAAATATGACACAAAAATCAATAGTTCGCAGTTTATTTATAAAAACAGTTTTACGTTAAACTGTTTTTATAGATAAACTGCATTTTGAAATTGGTAGTTTGAATTGCAATCTATTTACAATTATTCTTTGGCTATTTGCCAAAGAGAGAATAACTTAATTATTTCTACATCAACATATTAGGTTATTCAAAGAAATCCTCAAGAAAAATCAAAGGATAACTTAATAAAAGAAATTGAGATTTTCTTTTTATGAGATGTTAGTAAACATTACTGAGAATAAGTGTGAAATGTAGTAAATCATGAAATTACAGAACAAGTAACTATTCCCATACAGCGCCTTGTTCTCCATTCACATCTATTGCACCAGATACTTAAAAAAGTGCAATGGTCTTCTACTGGAATTTATGAAAGCTCGGTTGATATCTATGGAAAGTATGTGCTGCGTGAACTGTTGTCAAAAGTTTGCACTAGTGATTATTGATCTCGAGTGATAAAAATCTGCAGTAAGGAATTTCTATCCAAGAATGCATTAGATTCTCCCTCATTTTTATTTACTTCATCTTAGAAGGATAATTTTAATCTGTTCATAGATTATCCCTCTTTCAACGAACTCTCGTTCCTACCCGCTATTATTTATGCAAATATCTGAAATGAACTGCATTTTTTTAAAAATCTTAGTATATAAAACTTTCTAGGAGGCAATACGAGAGGGAAATAAGTGTTTTTAATTTCGCTTCTTTATTAAGATTATCCATCCATCACTTTAACTGTTACGCAAGTTTTACTTTGAATACGCACATAGAAGATTAAGGAAAGTTTGTAATATCGCAGATTATTTAGTGGAAGTTAACATAATAATTTTACCATTTTCTGCTAGAAGTAGTTAAAATTATTCAATGAAAACCCGATTGAAGTTATTATTTTACCGCAAATTGAGAATCCCTTAAATTCATGTAAATAAATAAAATAATTGTTTTAGCTCTTAGTACGCCTTATGTCAGCTTGGTACAACAAAAAGAACTTTGGAAAACCACAATTTGAATCCAAACGCAATTGATTATTCTTGGAATTTTTTTTTTTTTTTCGAGATTCAATATGAGGGTAAAAAAAGAAAAATACAATACCATAGAAAATCACATGACTGGTCGTTTGTTTTTATAAACGTTGCACTTAGAAATAATTCGAGGGTCATTGAAGATAAGACTTCGTCATTTTGAATCTCCATCAGGAGACGAGGACGATACCTGAGCAGCTACCTCCCTCATCAAACTTCCACATCATGCCAACGAGAGAACATTGAAAGATTTAACGTATATCAACCCCGCTATGTGATGGATATTCAGTGGCATCAGGACTCGAACCCACAACTCGACAGAACAAAGCCGGTTGCGAGTTCGCGACCATGACCACTAGGCTACAGCGGCGTCATAGAAAATCACAAATACGTCACTGTAGAGTTCAAAATAACATTAGTAAAGAAAATATAACATGGGATTTTGTAAGTTTTCACTGTGAATATGAATGTTACGATGAAAGTATTTAATCCGGCGATCATACATAATTTCCGATTTTTAAACGTAATCATTAATAATTTGGGTAAATGAGATCATTTTGTTTCATACAGTATGAAATTATCCAAGTATTGGTTGATTAAACACGCTCGTCATTTCGTATAAATATAAATCACAGTTAATCTATTTAATTAGACTTTATACAAGTATAAGAAAATAATTTTTGATAAACAGTGGATACCAACCCTGCATTTAATGCATTCAAAGCTTAAATTTTCAGAAAGTTGATGCAGATAATACAGTTGAGTTAATAATGTTAAATTTAAATAAAATCTACCGTAGTAATAGAGTTTACGTTTACTACCAAAGAAATAATTGCTCCCTTTGATACAAAAATAACTCATGTAAATAGTTTTATAAATAATAAACATTTTACAACAGCTTTACAATAGAAAATATGTCTTGATAATATTTCATTTTGACAACATATCATCTCACAGGCATGATGGCATTTCATTAAATAACTCAAGTTCAATAAAATTTATCCCCCTCTTGGAAATAATAATTATTCGATATAAAAATTACATAACTTCGAAAGAGTACTCTACTTATAAACAATTTGAATGGAACACTAGTAATTTGCAAGAAGAACAGCATTTATACATATATATTTTAGCATGCAAGTACATAACAGTTGTACAATAAAAATCGAAGTAATTTAAGTATGATCTATTATCTTCTTCTATCACCTTCATAGTATTATCTTCCTCTATCACCATTCACCAGTACAAGGCTATATAAGAAAAACTCAATTGGGATAATCTTTTACTTATATTTTGTCACTTTAAATAAATCATAAAATTATTAATAAACTCTGGAAAATTAAAGGCAGATTTTCTTTAATTCCATCAACTGCTCTTAGGCAGCAACTAAATCCATTTGACTAGAAATTTATGGTAAAGAGTTATCACTTTACAAAAAATTCTAGCATATCAGATTTCAAAATACGAGTAAATCCTAAGCATTTGTAGAAATATTTTTATTGCAAACGAAATGAAACCATCATGAATACACGATATTTTAATATCTTAATACTTATAAAAAAAATGCTTCATTTTCTTAATATTGTACAATTCAACGCCAGTAACAATTTCGTGATCTATCTTAGTTATTCCTATATTGATGATTCGTAATTTATTGAAAATTCAAATGATATTTTGTTTCACACGTGCGTTGTGTAATAATGTAACAAAATAAACAACAAAGAAGTATTATTATAATTCTCATATCCTCCTCAGAGCAAGATCAACTTTGAACCATGAATTTTAGAATAATTTGTATCAATCGGTTCTAAATACAGGAAAAATGTTAAAAAAATTATTTCAATTTTTATTTTTGAGAAATTAAATGTCTCCTGGAGGAGACATTGGGACAAAGTGACACCATAATGGTAATTTAAAATATTTTTTTAATCTTAATTTATAATAATTAGCATAATGTAAAATTTGAATCACAAAATATTCATGTCCGAACTGTTTGCAGAAGAATCCTAATTTCCAAAATTTATCATTCATTTTTTTTCTCTCTCTCTTTATCTCATACTATTAAATAATTTCCCAATTTTAAGTTGTTTCTTATTGAAAACTCGTGATATCCAAGACATGATGTGTACGAGTATGGGAATTATAGTTTTTTCTGCCCAATACATTCGAATTCTAGGAAATTTTAAATTAGACATAATTACAGTGATAACTAATGTTTCATTTCATTTTCTGACAGATACAGATTCTTTCCTATATCCTTAAAATATCTACATTTGGTGAATTCAGTTAGCAACTGAAGAATATCATTCCGAGCATAAAATAAATTCCTTAATTATATTTTTAAATCGAGTTATTTTGATAAGCAATGACCTAATGTCTCCTACAGGCGACACTGCGTTCTAAATCAGAAGTGGGAAGTTTTGAGTAAGAAATTAATAATGTTATATATAAAACAGCAAGTTTAAGGAATTCAACGGTGTGTTTAATAATTTTTTACTACACAAATAATAAAAAATATGATCACTTAGCGATGCGCAAGCGAATAATTTTCTTTCTATTGGAAAACACCTTTTTCATTTTACCATAAATAAGATACGAATGCAAAATGTACACTAAAAATCACTTTTTTTTTTTTCAGAACTACCATCTATTAACAAGAAAATTAACTAATTCTGGGTACTAATGACACCTTTTATTTAACTTGGCGGCATTTTTTGAAAGTGTTGTTTAGTGTCTCCTACAGACGACGCTGGGACAGAGGAGGTTATAGTACATTTGAAATGGGATTTCTCTTTGTAGTTTATATTATTTGCTCTTCTAATTGTTATTGATTTTTTGAATTATCATCATTAAGCAAATATACAGCTCTCATGTGACATTAATCTGATTGAAAAATTAGATACCCATTTAAAGAAAAAAATAATAAACTACTTAAAAATTCAATCACAAGTTATGAGCAATAAAATTTAAATGATCCTCTGGAAATAAATTTGGAATTTCACAAAAGATTTCCAATTGCTTTTAAATAAATAATTTGGCGTTTTGAATATCATATTTATACAAATATCGATTTTCCCATTATAACCAGTCGAATTCGAAAAAAAAAAAAAAAATCGACACCAATTCTTATAACTAAATACTTCGGAACATTTTGTAACAGATGCATCACGAGTCCAGCTCGATAGATGTTATAGAAAACTTTATTACATACCTTAAAAAACATTAGACAGTTTATAGAAGGTGCATCACAAACCTAGCTCTTGAGATTTTATTAAAAACTTTCTTACACACCTCTCTTAAAATATTTGATTGTTTATAGAAATGGTTAGATGCGATACCTTCCATATTCAACCTAACTAGAATGCTATCAATGGATGTTGAAACCATTTTAAACCTTTGAACTCTTAAAATTATCAATACAAACTCTTAGAACTCAATATTTAGGGACATTCAGAAATAGATACATACATCACAAAATCAATCCTGGAAATTTATTTACAAACTTTCTTACATACATCTCTTGTAAAACATTTTACCGTTTATAGAAATGGTTTAATGGAAAACATTCCGTACTTAGTCTAAATAGAATACTATAAAGGAACATTGAAACCATTATGGGCGTCTGAGTTCCTAAAATTATCAACACAAACTTTAAGAACTCAATATCTTGGGAAGTTCTGTAATAGATGCATTACAAATCTAACCGTAGAAATTTCATTAAAAACTTTCTTACATACCTTGAAAAACATTTGATTGTTTATAGAAACGGTTTGATGCAAAACATTCCGTACACAGTCTAACTGGAAAGCGATCCATCCGCCTAACAGATCCATCCAATATTGGAGATAGTCTTGTACATAAAGAGCGGTATTCAATACAATATCATCAACCAACAATATTCTTTCTTCGCGATAAGAATGAACTGCCACTTCACCAAGAAAAGCCAAAAATACTCGAAATTCATGCCAAGTGAAAATTTTTTCTTTGAAATAATGTTGTCCGACCAGAAATATATAATTTTGACAGCCCCCTGGAGATGATGACATCAATCTCACGACATATTTCAAATGATTTGGCGAAGGATGACCAATGCAATGCATTTTTGCCTCAAGAATGGTACTAGCCATCGCTGGAGTGAACAGCCTTTGTACATGTCCATCGATTCCTACGGGGTTCCAATCTAAGCTGTGGGCCTGAAGTATGCACTGAAAAGTATCTTCAACGAAGCAAAGCAATTCATTCAAAGGCATGATCCAACGGGACTCTCGATTATGATGTTTGGCTTGTATTTAGGCGATGTATTAATTTTCGGTGTAGAAAAATTCAGCGCATTTTTCCCGAAAAGTTTATAGAAATATCGTTCGATTTCGAAATTCGTCCGAAAAAATTATCCATTGTAGAAGTTCATATAAACGATACACAGACAAATTTAAAATAAGTATGGCATAATAATGTTATACCCTACTTGACAAAATTTCAAACTATTTTTGAAATGATTTATTGTTTACTGTAAAAGGTATTAATGTTATATTAGCTCATGCGTCGTTTTATATCGAAAACAATTCATTTCCGTATACGTCATACATTAATTCGCCATAATGTATCTCAGACAGTTATACACTAGATTTCACAGAAATATTTGTTTATCCGCTTTGTCGCGACGGTGAAGCGTTTAAGGTAGCTGTCAATCCGGATGAATAATAGTTGAATGTTCGGTATTTATTGGGGTGTTTTTAATAGCTTTTGAGACAAATTATTTTGCAATTAAAATAATTCTAGTTTTATAAATATAGTTACATATCATAGTAAGTCATTAATAAATACCTAGAGATGTTCTACTAATTATACAAAATATTTTATTTAAGTTATTTCGTTTTATTCATTTTTTTTTTTAATTTCAAAGCTATCTTTTTTTTCCTACTTTAATGCATATATATAAGCACTAAACAAAAATGTTCCCTACTTTCTTCATTGCATGAATACATTTTGATGTTTATATTACTTTACACTAAAATAAATTTTCAAATCTCAAATGTTTTGTAAGTTAATAATAAATTAACTAATGGGTGCTTTAATAAAATCAAATATTTATTAGAGTAAACAATAAAAGAAAATTATTGAGGTAACCGAAAGTAACAAACAACTTATAATAGTTTATGTATTGGTTCTCCCATCTTACATAACTGACTAAAAAGTCTCATACGTAAAAAATGTATTTGAATAAAAAATACGATTAATATTAGCGAAATTTATAACATACTAAATCGAAATTGTTAAAAGTAACATAAAAATATTTTTGAAAGCAATAAAATTATGTAAACGAAACAAAGTAAACAAAATATACGTTAGAAACAATGATACGGCAGAAAATAAAAATACAAAGAGAAAGATATTAATATATAATTAAAATACACAGAGTAAAAGAAAAATATCATTCATTTTTAGAGAAGCGTAATTCAACGATCTTTTTTTTTTTTTTTTTTAATTTGTTGATAAAACTCAATGATTGAAAATCATTTTGTATCTTTTTTCATTTCGAAATATGAATGACTTTTCAATTATTTTCCAACATTTATATGGCAACAAAATAGTTTAAAATTTACTGCTTCCACATTATATTCCCCACATAAAATTTCCCAAAATGCTTCGAACATTTTTGATTTTAATATAAATAACTAGGTACAAAAAAGAAATTTAACAATTTAATTTCAAGGAACAAATCTTAGAAAAAATTTAAAAATTTCTTAGAGTTAGAAAACTATTTTTTAAAATAGTGTTTTGTTTTACAGTTTAAACACAAGACCTGTCCAACTCCATAGTAAATGAAATAATTTTCTGTAGTTATGCATTAGAGAATTTCAGTGTTTTCTTTTAAAATGAAATCTCTCTTAAAGCTTTTGAAGTACTGAAATAAAACGCAAATAAAAAAATTACATATTTTTTAACAGTTAGAATCATGTTTATATATATTTATATTTTAAATGGAATCCAAATAATTTTATAGCTTCGTAAAAAATCACATTTTTCTCCCAATTTCCTCAAACCGTTTCTTCTTAGCTAGGCTTTCTTCTAGCTTTGCAAGCCGATGAAATTGAACAATTTTTCAATCCTTTAATTATTTATTCTATTTTATTACAAAATCTTAGTATAACAAAATTTATGGAAGGTCAACATATATTTTATGTAGGTTTTTCTTTTTTTTAGATTCGATTTTTAATTTATACGTAAATTGTTTCAGTTATTTTTTTTACCTTCAGAAATAATTCGATTCCACTATAAATAAATAAAAAAAAAAAACTGAACACTCCCAATGAACTTATCCAATAACATTTTAAACTATTTTTATACTCAAGTTAGGTAAACATAAAAGTGCTGCTAATATGTAAATTCGTTTTTTATGTCATAATTCGGGCATTACGAGTTGTTCGAACTTTCGCTTATGTTTTCTTCCAAAAATAAAAAACTACCTATGCGGTAATTGTGGAAGTGAAGAAATAGCCATAACGTTTTATTCCTATTGAGGGAAACATGGAAAAAAATTGCTTCTCTATGCGACATACTTTGAAAGGTAGCATGCAAAACTAAGTCTTTATAATCTACACTATGTTTTTCGGTTCTACCATTCGAGATTTTTTTTTTCCATATTTTACTCCAGTTTTTTTTTTGTTGTTCTTTATGAAATTGATTTCTGAAAGAGCACTAATTCCTTTGTTTAAACATATTGATTGCAGTAATATACTACCGCTCAAGGAGGAAAAAAACCGATTCAACGATAAATTAGATTTGTTTTTGTATATTTTTACTGGATTTTTTACTTACTCTAGACAATGAATTGTATTCTTTGTTTGATTGTTGATTCGATTTTGTTTTAATATTAATTTTATCTATGCCAAAATTACACAAATGGGAACAAGCGATAGATTTTAAATTTAGAGCCAAAGAAATGACACAAGTTTGCAGAATAAATCAAACACCACTTTCCACATTTCCAGAGTATGTTATGCGATGATTTCGAAATTCTATTACAAATTTAACATCTAGAAAATTCCATTACTCCTACCAATCTTTTGTGATATCCAGACTTGAGCCAGTGATCTTATGGAAAACAGATAACGCAATACAAGTGAGTCACAAAGCATACGTGATTATCGACGCCCACACTAAAGTTTTTAATCAAGACAGAATTACTGTAGTCACATATTTGGTTAGACAAATATATGACTTCAGTAATTTTACGATTTACTGAGACTACTCAAAAGTGTACAGTCAGAAAATAAAATTAGAAAAAAGTTTCTTTCAGGGAATAATAAAAGATATTTAAAAAACTTATTATAATTAATAACTAAATAATTATTTGAATAAAAATTAATCTAACCCTTAAATAAATACGTAATAAAAATATAAGATATTTTACAATAAATAACAATTTAAATCATAGTTATAGCAGAGACAGTTATAGAAATATATAAATGTATGTAAATTACTAGTATTTATTTATTTTAAGTAGTAGCATTTTTACTATGAATTACACAATTGGTCACTAAAACTTCGAAATTTTTAATCGCAATCTGATTTCGAGTGATTTCCCGATTTTTCTAATTTTGTTAAATGGCTGTATCTCAGTTCGGTTATTACAGAATTCTTGTCTTTGACATGAATTGACGAGATTTAACTCTCATTTTTTGTTATACCATTTAGAATGTTGTTATTCTGTTCTCTTCATTAAAGTTATGTTTCTTCAAAGAGCTTACGTTTATTTCATGTTTATGCAAATATACTAAGAGCCGTTAAGAGCTATATACTTTAGTTTAGAACATAATTATGTTTTGGGGCACAGTCATGAGGAAAGATTATTTTAAATATTATACTACTACTTAAGTAGGATTACCTTCAACTATTGATGTAGTTGTAAAGCGGATTTAGATTTGAATACAACTATTTTGGATTTAGAGCTATTTCTAGCTTAATGAACTTACTCAGTAGCAGTTTCCACAGTTTTACTATTTCCTGCAAATGTTATTTAATCGTTTTACTTACTCAAAGCAGGTGTTTATTGTTATTTTGTTTCTCAAACTGATAATCTTGTGAATTTATCTCATATATGTAATAAATGAACACTTTAGCTCTAAGTGAATTTGGGAATTCACAAGAACGTTGGAGTTACACAAGTAGTAAAAATTGCATCTTGACTCCACAAGAATAGTATCTTGAGCATGATACTATTCAGTTATTAACCAAAAATACAAAGGTATACATTTGTGTGTGTTAAAATATTATCTTTAAGAGGAAAGTCAGTCTTCTTTGGAATGATCAGAAGAATATTTCAGTAGTAAATTATACAATAGATGTTGGAAATAAATTACTCGGATCCCGCCAGGAGGCGCCTTGTCTCGTGTAAGTGAGAGCGCAAGGGTTCATGGATAATATTTCAGAGTGCTCTTGGATCTTGACCGCGTAAAGCGGGTTGTATTTGATGTAATTTCTCCTGACTGCAAAAGCGGGTTAAATTAAAATATGGGCTGTTTGGAAACCTTGTGTAATTTGAAAATAGTACAATTATTTGTTTATGAGTGATTGGCGAGTAGATACTGTAAATAAATGTGTTTTTGAATAAATGTGTATTTGTTCTCCCTATTTTGGCTTGGTAGATATTATTCTCCAATAATACACATTTGCAATTTAATGTCAAACACATTATTCCTGAATTTTCGTGCGAGTTTGCATATGCTACTTTATTTCTCAATATGAAACGTTTCTAACAAAATTTTACAGAATCAATAACGTAAAAATTTCAAAATTGGCTAACATCGTGCATTATTATTGACTGAGTTGCTAAGATTAATTTCTTCAGAAAACTGTACAAACTCAATTCCACCAATAAATGAAATAACGAAGACTGTTGCCATTAAAATTAAATCGGACATCGAAGTTCTCAAGAACTACCGAATCATGGGTAGCGAGATATTGCCAAAGATGTAGCTCAGAATTGTAGCGAAAATTACCAATCTTTCTTTGAGTGGCACCCTAATGAAATTTAAATTAGTAAAATCAAATTTATTTATGATTCAATGATAATCAATATAACTTTTACCTGGATCAAAGATTAATATTTTTCTTTTGTTTTACAGTTCCGTTTACTTATAAAATTTAGGCCCGGAAACATTTTCAACCAGATTTCCCTCTTCTTAAATACCTTTTCTCGAGAATATTAACAATATGCTTAAAGGAAAATAGCATAGCAATAAAAATTTAATTCATTCCTAAATGTGGTTTCTTAAAATTATTTGAATAATAAGAGTATATATTAATGATAATCAATATCTCTGGGTAAAAATAATACACAAATATCTTAAGCACATAGGATATTTCATGAAAAATTTTATTCATTAAGAAAAATAAATCAATATAAAAACTGTCGTATCATCTTGAGGAAGAATAAGAAATTCTATATGTATTTTTAATAACATATGAACTGATGCTGCTGTAATTTGTTGGTCACGGCAAATAAAGATATTAAGCTGATTTTATCTGTGGCAAGCGCACGAATCCTTCATTAAAGGTCCCTTATATAGATAATCATAGCTACAGTTATTTATATATTAAATTATCTTTAGAATGATTTTCCAAGAAGCACTTTTAAATTGTTGAACGCATACGTGAGTTTCAGTCCGAATAAATCAATACAGAAGTTTTATTAGAATTGTAATTTGTAGAAAACGAATATATATTCAAAAGGTCCATCTGTTTATGTCATTCATTACAAAACTTATTCACGAATAAATTCACTTTCTTGCTGGCTTTCGGGTACCATATTTTTAAAACATGATTAATACTATTCTATATGCCCTATGCTATCATATCCAGATTAAAAGAAATGTATATTTCAATGCGTTTTCTTCTTCTTGTATATACATTTCAGTTCCCTCAATCTAATTTTTATGTAAATAACAAATGCTTGGCAATCCAACGAAATCCTTCAGAGTGTAGATTTACTCATCATAGCAATTTATCATTTCACTTAAATTGAGAAAAATAATTTTCATATCTGGATAATGTTCATCTATCAACTACGGAGTATGAAGTAATCAGAACTTCTAACTATACAATTTTCATATCAATCGTTATAGTAAAAAAAAACATGCAAATACTAAGAATGTATGTTACTCTTATAATGTTTCATATTTATAATACGGAAAACTAATCTAATCACTCATACGTAACTTTATTTCGATTTGGTAACGTTGATTACAAAAACATATATGACAAGAAGGAAACAGACAACAGGTAGTATTTTAAATTACATTATTCACAGTCACTAATTATATTTTAAAAATAGAAGCCATATGCTATTTATTTCTAAAATTTTAGGCAGTAAGGAAAAAAAATTTGATAAACAACCTTATTCCTACACACTATACGGAATTAACTGAAAATATATAGATGGTACGAGTAATCGAAAGTTTGTTATAGAAATACAAGCGAGTAGTTTTTGTTAAAGAAAAATTTTGAAAACAGAGATTCTGTAACTTAAATAAAAAGACGTAATTGAAACACACACACACACACATATATATATATATACAGGATCGTTAAAATGCCTTCAAAAGGTTTTTATTCCATTTAAAATTTCAATAACAGTAGTAAACATCTTTGGCAAAGAGAAAAAAAAAAAAAAAAACCCCAAAAACCGCAAAAAAAAAAAAAAAAAATCCTTTTTCAGATTAAAATTTTGAAAACGTTAGAAAGCATATAAAAATACGACAATACATCTTTCTATACCAGAAAAGAGAAGTTACGAAAGAATGAAATAAGAATCCATTCACTTCTGTTGACATTCAACTAGTTTCTTTCGATAATAAATATAACAACACAAGAAAAAAAAGTCTTCCATTTTCCGAACAGCAGCTACATCTCATGACCTTCCATTGTTTGTCTCTTCCTGGGGAGTCGACATACGTTCCGGCCAGGTTTTGCGAGAAATAATCAAGTCAAATCGAATTCTTGAAACGTAGAAGTTGAAGGTAAAAGTTAAAAACACTGCGTAGTTATGTTATGACACGTCTCAACCTTTTTGTCAGTTAGGAAAAAAAATTACTGGTTCTACTGTCATGAAAATAATAAAAATAACTTGCCAATCTCTCAAATAAAAAAGTACAAGTTCTCTTAAATTAAATCTGTATTCGAATATAAAAAAAATATTTTAGTTCAACATTTAAAAATTGTTAGCACAGTAAGTGACTCAAGCTGAAGGAATTATTCGAGGTGCTCCTATTCAGTGTCTAATGTTTTGTTATAGTGATTATTTACCAACGTCTCGATGAGAAGCAACACAAAGACTAAGATTGGTGACGGACCTCGTAATTTGCGAATGCATGCGCGAGTGGATGCTATTATTTTGCGTGCAATGTAAATTATTTCTAATTATAGTAACAAAAAATTTAAATTAGATGAATTCTTCTATACTTCGGTATATAAAGTACAGGGGATCTGAAGCAAAATTGTTCACAACTTATTCGAATGACGTATTTTGTTTGTAACTTTAAATAAAACAAAAAAAAAAGCAGTTGTTATTTGAAAGATTAAAGTTGAAATAAAAAAATAGTTTGAGCTAAATTCAGGTTTTGGTTTGGTTTTTCTTCACGTCGTATTAGAAGCAATACAAGGGCTATTGATGACGGACCTTGTATTTTGAACCTGCCTACACCTAACATGGCAACTTCCAGACCACGCCAACGGGAGGACTTAGACACGACAGATTTAACAAAAATTCTGAAAAGAAAATTCAATGAAAGGTTACACTAGAAAACAAACTTTATAAAATGATAGTCTGCTTCTGTATAACTTTTTTTAGTGAGCATGTGTATAAGTGTACCTAAGATATTTTTTCGATATTCTTATGTGATACTTTTGAACCCCAACAATTCGGATTAAGCCGGTCATTTTTGTGTTGTATTAAAAGCAAAGGTTCCGTGACTTAGCTTGAGAAGTACCCAATGTTTCCTCAAAATAATAAGGCAGGAAAATGAAAAATAGAATCCCGGCTAGTTCAGTAAGAATATGACAAAAAAGTGATTCACTTTTCAAGCCTGATAGGCATTTCGGATTAAACTAAACTGTCAATATTGCATAAAACGTGCAATGACTTCCAGCTGCTATTTGCATACGTAAAGATTATGTGAAGAAAGAAAATAACGAGATAAATAAATCATGTTCAATCACATATTACAGAAGCTATCAAACACAAGGCAAAAAGGGCAAATAAAATTTATATATATATATATATATATATATATATATATATGTGTGTGTGTGTGTGTGTGTGTGTAATAGATAAAGAATTCAAAAAATAAACCATTTAAATAATCTATTAAAAATCTGAATCCTTTAACAGGGGAAAAAGTTTATATTTATTGTAAGCGAAGTATGTTTTAATCTATAAACAGTTTTTTTTTCCGATACGATGTTTTAATGAGCTATCCCAGTGATCAGTATTTTTTAAATAATGATGATGGCGGTTTCAACTCGAAAAGTTTGTTTCCGAAAAATCTAAATAGATAAATATTAAAAATAATAATCACAAATTTAAGAAATTTTAGGGAGTTCAGATTCTTTCTTGCCTACGATACTGCGGTGTTAATTGCATAATTACTGTATAGCAAGTTGCAGATTAATGGAGAAGAAAATAATGCTTTCACATCTTCTTGATACTTCTCTAACCAAAGAAAACATGTGTATCAGAAAGTGTAAGGATAGTTCAATGTGTAGTAGATCAAATAGTAATGATTCCATATGAATATAACTCTCATAAACCACTAGCTAACAGAAGAACAAATTCTTTTGACCGAAAATTACCTATTTTAAATATTTCTTCCGATTGCTTCCCCAGTCATTTTTATCCACCTAAGTGATGATTATGATTAAAAAAAAAAAAAAAAAAGACAGAGAGAGAGAAGTATTTATTGCTATTTTAAATTTTCCATCCCTGAAGTGCAGGTCACTTATAAAAAAACGAAAACTAAAAAGTATATTCAGATACGGAAAATAAATAAAACTATTTCTGAAAAATAGATGAGATGAAAAAGACAACAAATGAATCAAAATAGAAATTCCTGAAAGGGTCATTGACCCACAGGTAAGAAAAATCACGTGAAAATATTGTTAGCAACTTGTCTCGTATAACTGATAATACATATGAAGAAAAATATAACAAATTCCTTGAATTAAATGGCGATGAATAAATTCGTTTTAATTATTATTGAAAACAATCGATTTTATAAATGTGCTTTAGCTCTCCAGGAAGTTCTAAGACAAAGTTCTCATAAATGTGCTCATTTTTAACAAAGTTTTAACCAAAAGTGTAAAATACATATACATTTTTTTTATTCGACGATTTTTGTTCTTATTTTACGGTACGTGAAACATTTGAATTCTGTGCACGCAGTTCTTAAATTAAAGACAGTGTTTTCCGAAGATATTTTTAAAACTTGGTAGGAATGTGTTAAGATGCTCCAATTTGGAACTTACAGGTCATTTTAAAATAACATTTTGTAAGATTGCGCACGATTCTCTTTAATAGTAAAATAGACAATGAATACAGTAATTAGTATATTCGTTTTTTCTGAATCACATAGATGTTTAAGTAGTTTGAGTTAATTTGTTTATTAAGGAAGTAATTTAGTCATATGAACTATCATAATTAACTCAAAAGTTTTATTATTATTCATTGTTTTAAACAATATTATAGAATTATACATATATTCTTAGCTTTTTAATAAGATATAATTGCATCTTTGTTATAAAAACGTCAACACATCACATATTTTTATTCTTAAATTTTAAATCGTTTGGTATGTTTTAATTATAAATGCATCATTGTTT
>BMAW01052957.1:952226-1069181 GCA_019974015.1 Nephila pilipes
CAAGAATCAAAAGGAAATTTGCTATTCTTAAAAATAAACTAAGTGCACACAATTTAACTGAATTCGTTAATTTAAAACAAAAACATTTTTTAATTATTACTGCTTCTTAAAGTTTATTAACTATATTTTTTCTTTTCTTATTGATATATATGTTTTTATACTACAGTTAAAATTCACAGCAATAAAAAGTAGTGTTTTTTACTCTTATTCACACTTATTTTAAAAAATATATTCGTATTAAATGCTATAACTTGATAATTCTGATTTTTTTACTACTTAATAATACAAATTTTTCAAAAATTATTAACAGCTACACAAATTTTACTACGAGTATATTTCATTTTTTTTTTTCGAATTTTATTCGCTATTTAATTGAATTGTATATAAAACACAAAGACCTTCAAATCTGTCAAAATTGTACGCGTATTCTTGTAATTCGAAGTTTATTAGAACAGTTTTTTAAAAATCTGTTGCGTCAAATAACGAATAAAAAAAATTTTTACGGATAAAGGTTAAATTTTATGTATTTTAAATAAATTTTTAAATTTGTAAAATTAATTCTAGAAATTTTATATAAAGTTATTATAAATTCCGAGTTAAAAATTCTATCATAAATATTTCCCCTATTAGATGGGTAGCAAGAAGTGATGTGTAAATAAATGTATCTATTTCTTCTTTTTATATATTTTAAATAACTTTTTAAAAAATAATTCTATACTTGTTACAAAATTGATAGATTTCATTATTCTAAATAACTTTCTCTCACTATCTGGAATACACTTATACAAATGGAAATAAAATATATTCACAAGATCAAAGCAATTTGAAATTTATTTTTTGATTTCCTCTGAATTTGAAAACTGCTACTACAAAGTCAATGACATCAGTGCTGGAAGGTCAGTACATGTCGTTAGTCAAAACACTAAAACTACGTGTCACGACGTTAAAAAAAATATCGTGTTCAGAGAAATCCGAAACAATAAAAAATCTTTTCAAATTTTATTTTTCTATTGAAAATAACCGAAGACTTAAATTCCAAGGGAAAAAAACTAGTAAACATTTTATTCTTATGAATCAATATCATTTTTAAAAATTCTCGACCGTCTTGCATAACTGGAATAAAATAACATGGAATGCTTTACAAAATAATGAGAAAGAGAGAATAAATCAATCGTACAGACCTTTTAAGACGATAAAAGTTATTCTTTTCAATTACTGTCTTTTTGGTTTCCTTAAAGTGCTCACTTAAGGTCTCTTGTTACGGGACTAATGTTCATAAACTTGGTTATTATAATTTTTTTCTATCATTTTTTTTTAAAATTCAATTTTTTATTTTAGAAAACTGTGCATTACTTTTTAATTAATTAATTATTCATTAAGTCAATTTCCTTCCATATAATCTTGAATTCTATCAATTTCATAATATTAAGGGACAACACCTCCATTTCCTTATTGCAGGAACACAATCAACATTTTCAAATAAGCAAACGGTATATAAACCAACACATGTTAATTAAATTGATAAATTGTGATTAATTCAATTGAAAATGCATGTTAAATACACTTTCTAATATAGTTTTTGAAAAAAATAATTATAATTTAGACAACACTCATTCAATTATTAAAATAATTATTTGATTCAGATAAATATCTACACAGTCATGTGAACACCATAAATATATATTTGAACTGACTTTTGAATATAAGAACAAACAAATTTCACCAACTGAAAAAGAAACAATTTAACTATCGAGTAGAGCTACTTTGCTAATGATAACTCCAATGAGCTCAGTGCTTCGAAAAGTCAAGCCTAATATTCCAAAAAAAAAATTTTTAGTAAATTTTACGTGTATGATGATGCAAAAACATCTGCTTCCCCTAAAAACCATTAATGGTATTAAGTCACAAAGGACTAATAAATGTATGTATATATATATAAGTGTGTGTGTGTTCAGGATTGAATTAACACCATGAATTTTTTAAAAAATGAAGACAACGAAAAGATATACTGGTAATAAGGAAAAGTGATGAAATAAACAAAAATCAAACTACTTAAGAAAATCTGAAATACACCATAAGAAAATCTACCTTATTAAGAGCTTATTTTTGTGTTTCCACTCAAAAACTTTTTTTTCATTAAAAACAATTCAGTCATCTGCAGTTTAAATTAAAATGAAAATTAAAACGAAGTTCATTCGGAGAGAAAAAATAAAAACTGAAATTATGTCACACAAAGTAACCATATGCTGGGAGTCCTCGACCCAGGAGAAGATCGTAATAATGCAGAAAAATATTGATAGCATTACTTGCTATGTTGATCATCACCAGAAACAAATAAATAACTTAAATAATAATTAAAATGTCTAGCTTCAACTATTATCTTTCGAGATCGGTTTTTATTTTTTTTCAGCTTCATTTATTACAATTCATTTCTGTTCTATTCATTCTACTTTTCCAACGAATTCTCGTTCTTTCTTGAAGTTGCTTTTGCAAATGCGCTTAGAACTGAAGAGAACTGCATCATCTATCTTTAATACATGTTTTTCTCAAATGCAGTCGGCAGGAGAGTTTCGTGTTGAGATTTACGCCTTGAAGAGTGGATGTTATTGCAATTCATTTTGTACAAAGTAATATTCGCAAGTTTAATCTATGACATGTGTGAATCTATATATATATACGCGAAATACCACTGATAGACTCATCACGAGATCTCTAAGACTATACAACCGATTGACTTGAAATTTAGCATAGTTACTCATTTTGCGATGCAGACGTTCACTAAGAACGGATTTTACGGAAGTCTTATCCAAAATGTAATTTGCATCCGTTAATCTACACTTATGCGTCGGTTATGCAAATTTTGGCGACTTTATCGCCAAAAATGATATGACCGACGACAAACGGTCTATGCATATTATATATCGTCACCAATTAAGTTTACTTGGTGAGATTTGCGCGTGTGGAATGGAAAAATACCAAATAATTTTATATTGAAGCGCTGATGGAGAATTGGCAAGATTTTGGGGAAGGGGCACTTTATGTGAAATTTCGTGCATGTCGAAATTAGGAAACGTACTGATTTAGAAATAGAAATAAATAAGTTTGGAATCCCACGGTAGGTGAAAGTGTAGTTTAGCCCCAAAACTTAACGGGATTTTGAAAAATACTAACATGGTTACTTCATACGGAGTAGCGCACATGCAAGTCAATCTTCGTTTACTGGAGAACCTCGCTACATGCATGAATGAACTCAAGACGCTATGACATAAGTAAGATATTTTGGATGTTCCGACTTTCTCGACATCTTTTAGTATTGCAAATTTAGGAAAAAAATCTTATGATAAACGCTATGTCATTGCGAGGGTATTTCATTCGAAAGTTAAGCACATGATGAATCTTGTAACAAAAGGTTGTATCTTTTTCAATATTAGGTGCAACATGTATACGGTGGAATGAGTTACATATATATATATATATATATATATGAGATGATTTTTTACTAAAATATTTTATTTTTCTCATATTTTTGAAAGTGGTGGATAACCATTATTAAAGACAATCAATTTCTTAAAATTTTAAATTTAGATTTTCATTATTGTATAAAAATTGAAAATTGTCTTGATATTTTACGTATAGGTTGCGAAATATAATATTATCGTCTGCCGAGCGAAGCGGGTGGGTATCAACTAGTATATATATGTGGGCGTTATATTCGTGAAATAATAAGCTAGTTATACATTGCATTTATTTCACTTTAGTTAAGTTGATTATCTCTGTTTCTATCAAGAACAGACTCAAATAAAAAAAAACATTCCAAGTTATAGTTCCTAGCATGATAAAATGAACGCAGGAGAGTATTATTTTTAGGGAGAAGGAGAATAAAAAGGGTTCACTTTATTTTATTGAAATCAAGTTTTTCCATACAGCTCAACATTCAGGTTTGTCCTTATTCTACGATTCAAAAACGGATTGGTTGCCTAGAGACCATTCTATAAAGTTGAAATAAATTATTGCCTAGCGGTTGAAAAGTTCAGGGGTATTCTGTCGACTCCTATTCTTTTTTTATGTGCAGTATCCAAGCAAAATCCTTTTTCTTTTTCTTACAAAAAGTAGTAAAACCGGATGCTTCTCAGACGTAAATCCGTCTACAAACAATTGAAGTTGTTGAAGGCGATAAAAAAATCATGCATCATTAGAACCGTGAATTTAGATTCCCGTGAAAAATTATCCGAGTCAACGCACAAAGCGAGTCAGTTGGCATTACAGAAAGAGTATTCCATAAGTATTAAAAAATCTAGATGAGATAAAGAAAGTTTTTTTTTGAGTTTACATCATTACTTAAAATAACATTTTTGCCTCCTTTCACTACCCAATTATATTAATGGTTCATGATTTTTTCAGTTTTAGAGTAATTACCTAAAGAATAATATTTTTGCTACTTTTCAGTGTTATGACTAAGTTACAGGATGTTGCAGTCAATCGTAAATTTTTGTCAGTGAGTTCAACGTTCTTTTCAATCCACAAACTACTCCACTGATTTTTCTGCTTATAAAAAACTAAATTAAAAAAAATGCGATTCTTAGTTTTGAAAATTAATGTTCAGAAAATATGAGCTAATAGATACGGATTTTTGACTATCAACTAAGGTATGAAAATTCTCAAGAAATGTATCTGCTATTATTCTGATATTAAAAAGAAAGATACATGAAAGCAGTATGCAACAATTTCAATAGAATAGAAAAATACACTAACATATAAAAGCCCTAAGAACTGCGAGTGATTTTTTACTATTATATGTGATGACTATATCTTTTATAAAGGATGTGGCAGTAAATTTTGAACTATTAATGTCGCGATTTAATTGATTAGATTGAAGGTTACTAGATTAAAAAACGAAACATCTAGCAGAATGATAGGAACTTGCTTTATGTTAAATTTAACGTAAATTCAAACATGTAAATGACTAGAGAGTGAGATAAGTCAAGGGTTCCAGGTACATAATTTTAATCCAAAAATATGAGGTCCATTGCTTATAGTCAACCATAATCCAATCAAGTTAAGCTAATTGATTTTCGACATCTAACTATACAATCATTTTAGAACAGGGGTGCGCAAATAGCAGACCGAGGGACACATGCGGCCCGTTAATAGCTTTTTTTTTGTGGTTCGCCAAGAAAGTCAGAAAATTCCTCTTTGAATAAGATTTACCTCTCGTATGTAAAATCATTGAAAGTAAAACTTGGTCTATTTGCAAGACAAGCAGGTGAGGGTAATTTTTTATCGTTTTCCCTTTATTAGGAAAGCAGAAAGGGCCTGATAGTGTTTCTGCTAAGGTTTAGGTATCATCTGTAGAGTTTGACGGATGAGGTCGCAAGAAGATTTCAGAACTTGACGAAAATTGAGCCTAAATTTAATTTGCTCTTTTATTCTATCACTGCTGATATTGACACACTACCTGAAGAGCTGAAACTTGAATTTATTGAAAGTAGTCAGATCACGCTGTGAAAGAAATGTTTTAATACTGTGACATTAGTTAACTTTTACGGATTTTTGTCTGCTAAAAAACTTCCACGTAAAAAGAAATTTGCTAGAAAATTGTTCTCCATATTTGGGCCTATATATATATATATATTTGTGAGAAATTTTTTGACTTGCTTGAAGATTAACAAGAGTAAATATAGATGCTCTGTGACAGACAATAATTTTCGGGTTCTGATGAGAATCTCAATACGTAATCTCACTCCTGATTTTAAAAAAATGCAGAAAAGTGTGAAAATGTACATTTATCTCCTTTAACATTCTAAAATTAAATCAACTTGCAGCTATACTGATTACATGAAATTTAGCATAATAAGTAAATTGAATAAAACTGCCACATTTTATTTAACTTACGTTTATTTATTTTCACGGTACAATTCATACTTTTTCCAAAATGCGAACTACCACTAGCCTCTGCTTCTACAAATTGACCCCCTCCGCCGAGCTAGAACAATTATCCACCCCTGTTTAAGACCATATCAGGTAGATTTTAACTAAATAGAGCTATGTTATCTATAAAGCTGACTGAACTAAAGCCTAGAAGGCCTCTAAAGAAATCAGGGATCTTCAAAATAATTTTATCAGACATTTTTTGGCTTCAATTAATAGAGAATGGACTTAATTTGTAATATGTGTCTTATTCCATAGTTCTTGTTATGTCAAACTCACATTGAAAAGTACTAAAAATGTAAAAAAAAAAAATATTAATAACATAAATTCTCAGTATTCTCAGGTTGAAAAGAACTATTACGGCGATCCTTAGTTTAAGGTAAATAACATAATTTAACAGAAAACAAGACTCTTGATAGTCACTACTGTTGATAAGAAATTAAGTAAATTAAGCTAAACTCTTAAGTTAGCCATCATCCTACATTTAAAGTTATCATATTGAAAGTTGAATCTGTATATCAACTCCGCGATAGGTGGTGATAACTAGGAATATTGCAATTCATGCATCCATTTACTTCTCGGCTGCTTTCAGGAACAACGTTAAATAGAAATATAGAAACTGCGGCTCACTTCAGCTTATTATAATACTACATACACTATCATAATTAGATGAAGTTACTAATTATAATACTATTTATCATACTATAATCAGCAGAAGTAAAAAATTTTAAAAAAAAAGGAAAAAAAAATCAATTGATTAATAAAGAAATAACTAGCCTTTTTAATAGAAATTTGAATTGGAACAGAAAATTTTCTTTATATTTGCTTAAAATTGCAATTTCTCCCTTCCTGTTAATGGGTTACAACAAATTAATGGATCACTCCAAAGCTATTAAAGGCATGAGGACTAACACATTACAGGATTTGTATGTCACGTCCTTAGTCGTTCAAACACTGTGTATTTTGGCAGTCATCCAAGAACTATAAAAAATACCATATGTTGCAGTAGAAAGCAAACATTTTCAGAAGGTAAACAAAGAAAACATTAACCACACATATGTGACCGAGAAACAAATGTGGGACGTCAAATGTACAGGTGAACAGGAATTTGGAAAGAATGATGCAAGTAATCTTGATTTTAAACTGCTCTCTTCTTTTTTTACAACTACAAATTGTCTTAAATTCAAGAAAGGGCATATATAGTAGAGATTTAAGGTTTTGTTTGGAAACTATTACAACAAAATCTCGAAGTCATATTTCTTTTAAAAGTTGGCGAATCAATGAAACGATTCTTTGAGGTCCAGTTCCATTTGTCATGTAGTAACCATCATTATACCCGTTTTCAGGAAAATTAGGATTCAAACACGCGAATCGTCTCGACCATCTGCCACAAAGCTCCCGACAATGACACTCAGCTACATCTCTGCGAAGTTGCGTCGCAACATCACAGAGAATTTCGGTTAGTGATATCGTCTATATCCTCTGATCGTATTTCGATACTTGATTCCGTCGACTATACTTGCAAAATATTTCTAGTGAATTGTTAAGTTAAAGTAAACAAATGAATCGCGAGAGAAAATCCCATGTAAAATATCAGTCTCTCAACGACTGGTGGTATCAAATGCTGTTCAGAACTTACATACGAAAGAGATAGGAAAGCTTTTCAAATAGGAGCCGATTGCTTACAAACTAGCCCAAGTAAAGCAATAATTCTGACTTTGATCTCTGTAAGAAATTTGTATGCTTGTTAAAGTTTTTGACATGTTTTTTTGCTTTGATTTGCTTGTATATGTAAATCTAAATTAATAAAGAAAATCATTTTCCATTCTTAAATTGCGAACAATGATGGAATAAAACTGATTAGAAAATGACAAATTATTAAACACGAATTTTGTATAGAATATAACAATATTACATACTGCATAAATTTTAAAAACAATGAATTTTGAATACAACATACATTCAGTGGTGGGCTTCGACCGATTCGTACCAATTCGACAAAACGAATAACTTTTTTCCCCCCTTGAGCACAACAAAAAAGAAAAGAGCACTTGTAATTAGGGTTCTCTTTTAGGTGGGCTGGTGTTTTCCTAATGTAAAACAGTCGTTAGTTCGACAAGCCGGTAATTAAAGTGTCTAATTTTCCCGCTGCATGCAATACATCATTTTTATTACAGAGAAAATATAAAAATTATTCAAACTAATATCTACACAAAAATTATAAAAATATAAATAAGGAAAAAAAGACCAAACGAATCATAAGCAATAAATATTTAGTGGGATTATTTTATAGCACTAGATTATATATGTTGAATATATGAAAAAAAATATTACATTAAAATGCGGACGTGCTCAAATGTTATACTGTAAGTTATGAACAATAAACTCAAAAAATAAAATAAATTGATTCACGCACACACACACATACCTTGTTCCTATCTTGAATCTACAACAATTTTTTTTCATATACAATAATATCAAATTACCTATTCATTTTTAAATAGATTATAAAACTCTAAATATCTCTTTTCCAAGAAAATTGATTTTTCAGTTGAAACTGAATAGCTTAGTAATGGAGCACATTACGTTGATCTTACCGAGTTTAAATGGGTTTTTTTTTTAATTTCCTCTCAGCTACAGAAATAAGTCTAGCTGCAAGTGAGCTTGGAATTAAATTGTATATACATATATACATCTAAACAAGCAATTGTCACCTTAGGCGGCGAGAGAGTGGTGAGCCACTAGACGGCACTGTAATGGAAAGCATAAAGCACGCGTTTTCTTTCTACCACGTTCATGCCTCCTGAAATCCACAGTAAAAATGATGATGTGTAAAATAACTCACGCTTTATGCTTTTCATTACAGCGTCATCTAGCTTTCACCTCTCGCTTTCCACCTGTGCATTGTGTGGTGAAAATTGCTTGTTTTTATGTTTTCCATCTCCCCCCTTAAAATTTCGCCCATGAGTTTAGAAACACCCTGTAGTTAAAAAAAAAAATCCCAAAAATTAAATAACAAATATCTTCAAATAAAAAAAAATTCACGATAATAAGCCAAAAATTTACTTGAAAATGCATTTAATAGTCTATTAATTTAATACACCAAAAAAATAAATAATCCCTTTACACACTTTGTAAGAATCGGATCAACTTAAATCGTAATAAAGAAAGAGAAAAGCAAAAATTAAAAACAAAAATGGAGAAAATGCAATGAAATATTAGAAATTATGAGCGAATGTATGATTGTTTCTTTCCAAAAGAGATACTGTTCACAATGCGGCATAACTCCAACGATGTTGATTTGGAGTTGTGTCATTTCATAACGCACACACGACTCCAAAAAAAGTAACATAAATGAACTTACTTTTCCGAACGAAAACTTGTTTTTCTTTGTTCCAGAAGTGTGAAATAAGACCTCTTGCAACAGGTGAGGAGGTAATTCGAGGGTGAGATCAGGTCCCCATTTGGGTGTGTTCGATGCGGCGCAGGCCCACATGGCGAGAACCAAAACCAGACACGCAACAGTGAGACTAAAAAATATAAAAATAAATAAGGTATTTCAGTCTTTCATCTTCTGATATTAATGCAACTTATGAATTTCTCGTTGAGGCTGTTTGCGAGATTTGAATTCAAATTTATCTTATTACAGCTTCTCTGAAGTAGAAACCTTCTAACTTGAGAATTCCGTCCACCAGTCATTCTGATTTTATGAAAATGATGCTAATATTCTATGGAATTTCTACTTTTCTTCTGTAAGTTAGATTATTCTAGATGTTTGTATGTGGTAAAACGCATCCAAAAGAGCAAAAATACATAATGAATAAATAAAAATAATAAATGAAGGTTTCTGTGGAATTATATTTTATCCTCCTTTTTTCCAAAATATTTTCATTTCTGTTTTCGGACCTTTGAAAAATATTTTTGAAAATCTTAGGGGGAAAATTTATTCTTCAGAAACCATTATTATCTTTCGGATTCACTCAACTGCATTTAAACCCAGTATTGAAAGAAATTAAAAATATTTCAAGGGATATAAACACTACTTTCACAATTCAAAATAGTTGGCGGAGGAGAGTCCTAAATACCATAACCGTCTTCTAAGTGAGTAAAAATTTTGCACAGCAATTATACTAGCAAAATGCAGTCATTCCAATTCCTTCAACGTACTTTTGCCTAATCTAATTTCTCAACAAAGTAATTGCATGATTGCTATTTACAATTAGTCATTACTGAAGACAAAACCCTCTGTTTAATACTGTCTACATTTAAGGTCTGCCATTCTCAAACCCGGTCAGAGTTTTGATATTGTTATTAAAGCTGATAGTATTTAAAAATTTCAAACCTACGTTGTTGTGTTTGACTTGGTTATAGGGATTCGATTCTTATAGTAATAAGTTATATTTTTAATCAATCTGAATGTAGTTTCGTTAAACACATCTTCGTTAGCTTTTTATTTTTTAAAAATTTATACCGTGTGTGTGAGACTTGAGTACCTTTCAGTTCATTTTAAATCGTGTTAATTGAGAAATGCAAAAGGCGAACATTTCAGTTCGCGAATGATGAATGATATAGCTAATCTATGTTGCGCAAAATATATTACAAATTTTTACTCAATTACAAAACGCTTAAGAAATAATTCTCTGTTTTATTAATTAAACATTTATTAGTGAATATTAATTCAGTTCAATGTTTATTGATTCTGAAAAATCACAAATATTTTCAAGATTTCAAAACAAATTAAAATGGCAAAGCATCTGTTATAAAGCATCAATAGTAGTAGTAATTTAATACGTGAGAATACTGAAAGTTTTGTATAAAAAATAATGAAGCATTTTGAGTTGATAATAATGATTCATTAAAATTGAATGATGATTCAATATTGACTTTACACAAGGATAGTTAAAAAAAAAAGTGGCAGGCTTAGTTATCATGATCAATATTACTGAGGACTTCTAAAAATAAAACGAATACTTAACAAGTATAAAATAAATCATACAATTTACTACATTTTGGAAATTTTTTTCATGAAACAAGAAACAAATATTGCGGAAAAGAAAATAAGATAATTTCAGACACAAAAGTATAAGCAATTAGTACAATTTTTATTAATATTTACATTCATATTATCTTTTTATTTCTTTAGCATGTAGCTTCTATCTGAAATGCTTAACAACAGAAATTGGAATAACATAAATAAGATAATACATATTTGGAGGAGAAAAAAAAACTTAGTTGAATTTTTCAATAATATAAACGTTTAAAAAACAGAGCATCAGTTATCCATGGAAAAATTAAAGCAAACAAGATTAAACGAAATGCACATAACACGAATTTTTCAAACACAAGAAGGTCAAAATGGTTTTTGAGTATTACGAAATAAAGATGAAGTGATTATTTCGAAATCTATGTAAGACCTCTGTTTTCTTCGCAAATCTTAATTAACTTTGGAAGATGAAAAAAAATTTTTTTTTTTTTTTTGAGAAAAAAACATTAATGAAATCATACACACACACACACATATATATATATATATATATGTGTGTGTATGTGTGTGTGTGTGTTCTAATCAAGCCAAGCACTCGAATCTTGATTATCCCACGACGAACAGTTTGTGTGGAATATTGGTGGATGAAGTATATCAAATGAGATAGAACCTTAAAATCTTCGGGTGATGTGGTATGAAAATTAGGAGAGGAGGGATATACCATTTCAAGTGTTATTCGTCACACTTGACATAGTGTAAAATTATATCTATTAGCTAATAACCCTCAAATTTCCCTTTTATGACATTGATTCAAAATTTGAATTTTAAAATAAATTTCCTAAATTTAAAGAATATTTCTGAGACAGCAAGAAAGAAATGACATTATAATTTTTAACGAACTTCAGCGATACACAGTTTATTTTAAAATTCAAGAAAAATGTGGTTTCTGATTTAAAAAAAAAACTGAACATTTTTAGTACTTCATACACTTTAAATTATGTTTGAATTTTATTCTACAAATAAAAAAAAAAAAATAGTGTTGTTTATTTGCATAATTAAAGAGATACACTTTAAGCTTTTATCAGAAATTAAAATTTAGCTTAAAATGCAGTACACAAATAAAGGGAATTAGGTCAAGTTCTTTCGTGATTACTTACAATATCTCTAACATTACCGCAGTTGTATCTATATTTCAAGAATTGCATCATTATTTTGTCCGCGTCCACCTCCACTTTCTTCCGCTTTTCAACCTGAACGAAGAAGACACACAAAATAGGAAGGTAAAAAAAAAATCAAACGCTGGCGGAAATTTATTTGCTGTGTAACAGATTGCGGCAGACGGACTAGAGTTAGATTCGTCTGGTAAAACAAAACGTGATCGTATTCGGAATGAATTAGGACTCGAATTACATCAGTAGCGACCCAGTTTCCACATTTTATTCCTACATTGAATTAAGATCGTTTAACATCGTTTGAGAGTCATCTGGTTTGTCTCAAATATCGCAATTTCTATTTATTCTTGATCGGATAATGATATCGCAGTGTTTTGTCGTCCTTTTAATGGAAAGATCTAATTTTAAATAAGCAATAAAAGATCTTTCTTGTAAATGTCAAAAGCACTGTCTTACCTACAGTAATGCGTTTAGAGATAAAAGTTGTCCATGTTTTTACTACCCACATATTTTTAGTATTTACATAATTTATATGAAATTTTTTGGACTTCCATCTGTATGGAAAAATGTTAGATAGTATATTAATGATGTAATTACTATTAATTTCAATATAGACATGAAACTGAGGGATAAAATTCCTAAGAATTTCATTCAAGATGTTCTATCTTTCAATTCTTAGTATTTCAAGACATACGAAAACGAATTCATTTTCAAAAGTTAAAAAAAATACAGGAAATATTTATGAAAATAAACTAATTAGGTGTATTCATTATCAATAATATAAATGTGTGTGATAGATAGAGAGAGGTGGAAATAACTAAATAATGCAAATAAGAATACTATTTGAGTTATTTAGTATTTTCGAAGATTTACTGAGAATGTACGGTTTGCATAATTAAGCTGACATGCTGCATTAAATTTACTTAGTTGATGATTTTTGTAATTTTACAAATGACTTATTACAAGAAATTTATCAAAGAAAGGAACTCTTTTAAAAAAAATTAACATATCAATAAATGCATGTTGTTGCCAATTAATACAATTATTCAGATTAGTGATCATATTATTACGCTTAAAAGCAAAAATATTACTCGTTTGTTGCTCAATATTGTCATTTTAAATAATTCCATCATTACTTTCACATCATTTTCTAATGTTTGTTTGTAGTTTTTGTAAATAAGTTCTATACGGCCATTGTAAAATTTAAATGAAAATTTCATTGTAAAATTTAAATGATGTATTTAACCTCTTTAAGATACGATACATAATTTAAAAATCACTTCCAAATAAAAATTTTCGCGATGAATTCAGACATTAATTTTTTTTTTAAAAAAAATCTGAATTGAAAGAGTTATTGCGTTTGATTTACTGTAAATTACAGATTCATGTGAAATAGTTATTGATTTCTGAATAGTACAAACGCGATCAAAGGATTTTACTATTATTTTCTTAAAATCACTAGTATCCTGTCAATCAACTCCGAGTCTGACTCACGATAAAAACGAAATACGACATATTTTCCCCCCAACAGATGTTTACACCGCTTAGAGGTCACATAACTTTAAAAAAAAACAAAACACCGGACACTCTAGTAATTTAAAGAGAACATATTTTTATCAATGGAGATCATCCATCCCTGACGCACGATATAGAGGCGCCTATTTCCTCAATGTTACATAACTATTTTTAGTTGAACCGTTTATGAAATTCGAGTCTTTCACAGAATATTTATAACGATGATAAACAAACAGTTGAAGTTCCTCATTTGTTCCAATATATTCTTAATAGATAGCCACTCCAATAAAAGCATATATTATAGAATATCGTGTAAAAATATGAATTATTTCATCATATATTCCCTTCGCAATCGAAAAAGTAACTATTTTTGAAAATCAATTTTATCTTTGCAGGCAATTTTTCAGATTAAGTTGCATTCCTAGATTCATCTAAAATTGTACAACCTTATTCGTAATTGCAGATTACTCTGCTATTTATTACAGACCAAAACTTTAATTCTTTCTTCCATATTAATATATTTTTACTAATTCTGAAATAGAACAAACTGCAGCGCAAAAGATTTGAAATTCTATAGCTACAACTTATTTTATACCTCAATACTTGATATACTTAAAACACCCAAAATGATGGGGGAAAACCAACGAAATTTGATAAACGTATTACACGATAGTTTGCGATTTGAAACTGTTCTGTTTTACCACATATAATTTTTTACAAAATAATAATTATTATTTTGTTTAATTCGCTTTTTATGAGTGGCTGATATTTTGAATTATTCTAAACCATATTGAATGCTTTACAAGTTTTAACATGCGTTTATTTTCACAGATATTTTAATTCGAACCATTCTCAAGTAACACACAAAGGCAAAAGTTCAAAGTATAAATAAATATTAATATTAACTGTAAACTATTAAAACTAAAAATTCAAAAATTTATGAATCACCAAAGGTTAATGAAATATTAAAATCGATTAATTAAAATGTTTAAAAAAAGAACATTTTACTCAAAAAAAATCTCTCTTTTATAGTTTTTACTTAGCTTCAGATCATTTCAAATTGCAATTATATAACCCTAAATTAAGTTTTAATTTGCCTTCCCCACAAATATGTTTTAACATTTATTAATAGTTTTTTCAGAAATAAATTGAAAATTATTATCCTGCAAGAAAATCACAATATTTCACAAAGATTGAGACGAAGATCTATAAAAAAAAACGGAGAGTCATAAATAACAACCAATACACAGATTTGCTTTATCAGCTGTTCCATAGAAACTGGCAATATTATAATGTACATAAGGGAATATCTTCAAAACCATTAAACTAATAAGTTCGTACATTCGAAACGTATGATAAACTATGTTTCAACATTTACTTACTATTTGTAATGAGTAAAACTTGAAAACGTTGATGAAATCTTTATATTGTGAACTTTTGTAACATAGAATATGTTTAATATATGGATTAGCCAATTAAACGTATCAAACCCAGAATAGACTTTCAACATTTCAGCCACGTGATCGCTTTTAATACTCACATCTGTATTGTTAATGTAGGGCAGAAAGTTTCTTAGGAAAAAGTTGCACTGACGATGCTCGAAGTAGTTTTATTTAAATTTCCACGAAAAAATAATGAATTAAAAGGTTCTATGCAAAGTTTTGCAAACAGATTTAGCCACCCAAGGTACGCTTTCTTAAATAATTATTATTTAATTACCCAATTAAATAAAGAATTAAAGTAAACAATGAAATATCGAGAAATGGGCATCAGTAAACTTTTCCGATATTATAATTAAAGGAAACGATAAATTATTAAATTGAATATTATAACAGCTACATGTAATGTAATTAAAATTAAAGCAAGCGATAAATTATTAAATTGAATATATTGAAGCTAAATGTAATTAAAATTGAAGCAAAAGATAAAAAAAATTGAAAAGTGATCTGGTATGACAAAAGTACTCAACCTAAAACAATAGCCCCTTGGGTGGCTAGTAACAGTGAATCAATATTAAAATAATTTGATCCCAAAACATTCGAAGATAGAAGCCAAACTAAAAAGATGTAGTTTGAAATTCTTGAGACTAAAAAAAAAAAAAAAAATCCTGCTCACAACTTAAATTTCTGAATAATGTTATTTGTTTTCAGTCATATCTTGATTCCAGTTTACACACGATTTAAGGTAATACATAAATTGATAAGTAAATAAAATACTTAATTTTTGTATTTGTTTCACTTCAAATAACAAAAAAAAAAAAAATTGGGAGAAATTCATTAAGGTATATTTTTGAAATTTGAGTTCATTAGTAGTAAAGCAGGTATCAGACACATATTGCATATATTTTATTTCAATCCAATAAAAAATTCAGGAGAAATTTATTATAACGTATTTTTGAAAATTAAGTTCGTTACTGGTGAAAGCAGACATAAAAAATGCAAGCAAAACAAGATAAATTTTTGAAAAGTGGCCCGGTACGACATTTATAGAGTACAGAAAACAATAGCCTCTTGGGTGGCTAATAAAACTTGAAAACGGTGAAGAAATATTTATAATATTAACGAAATATATAATTAAAAAGTCTACTTTTCAATGACAATTACTTTTGTCACTGTATCATTTCAGTTAAAGAATATAAATCAATCTCTGAATTAATCAGATAAAGATAGTTATTCCGCCAATTTTTAATTCACCTTTTCTACACAAATACACATAAATTTTACATAATAATCAAAAAGTATCATTAAGAAAAATATAAAAGCAATAAAAAAAATCACTCAAAAGTCATAAAGCATTAACGAAAACATATATGAACTCAAAAATATAAAAAATGCACATATAAAACCCTTTATATATATATTTGGTTAAAAGTAAAAAATTTCTAAAAAAAATAAAAAATAAAAAACAACCTTCGGTTGGTTTTAGGGTTGAAAAAATTCGATTTCTTAAACATGAATTAGTTCGGTTTAGTTTGTCAAATGGTATTTAAAAAAAAAAAAAAAAAATTTCAATACATAGAACAATAAACTTGTTCTATGCATTTAATACATAATTTAGATAGTTTAATAGAATGTAAAATTATTTTTCGTGATGAAAGAAAACTCTTAGTTATGATTAATAAAAAAATTATTTAACTTGTATAATAATCAGAAGCTCTCTTTATTCTTTTATCACTCTATTTAATTTTTTTACTTAATGCATCATTTAAACTGCACATGGATTATTTGAAGCAAACTTCATGATTTAGAGCTATGATTTGTTGACAAGAACAAAACTTGAGACATAATTTTCTTTTTTAAAAAAAGAATTTCCATATACCACTTCACAAAAAAATTTTGAGGCCCTGATCAGTTTAATTCTCAGCATTCCTTATATTTGCTGAAATTTGAGAGATACGAGTTTGAACTCGATTTCCGCTGATTATTAAGACGCTACGCTATTAAACCCTGTTTAATTAATAAATGTTAGCCCCTTTAGGAATTAAAAAACAACTAATCTTTATACTTCCACAACTACTCACTCTATTTTTCATATTTCTTGTTAAATACAAGCAATTCTGACATATAAAAAGGTCTGACTTAAGTTCGTATAATTTTATTAGTTCCAGTGTTTTAAGAAGTCAAAAGCATTGATGACAAATTAAGAACTATAACAATTCTAATTTAATTAAATGATTTACAAACTTCCAAGAGGCAAAACAAAGTAAGCCTCCCCTCGAAATAAAAAGAATAGTTTTTAAAAAATTTAAGAATATCTTTTCAGCTATAAAAACCAATATTTTTCACTCACTTCTATTATTTTATCTCTGGATGGCAAATATTTCGAAGTCATATTTTATTAGTATAAGCACAATTAAGCTAACAAATATACATACATCTTTTACGTATAAAATTTAGTTTCAGTTCATACATAAAAAAAATTCTACATTTAACACCAAAATTACTACATGTTAATGATCTGACATTTTCCCTTTATTTCTCAACACACTTTTTAAGTGCTCATAGTGTCTTAAGATATGGATAATGGAGACAAGAAATGCAAATAGTGAAGATAAATGCCAGCAATTACTGACACTTCAAAAGCCCATGAAGACAAGTGGGCTCTTCTTATGACGTTGTCTGTCACAGGAGGTAATACATTGCTATCCTTAAAAAGGAAACCGCTTACTCAATTAGAAGGTCACCCTTGTGTCAAGTCAAGGCTAGAGAGAACCTTTGATAGAAAATAAATAGACTAAAATGAAGTATGGTTTTCTATTGACGCAGTGAATGCAAAAATTACAATTGCGTAGTTAACAAAAAAGTTCCAGGTTTTATCGAATTGCATTATTTCTCAATTTGTGTGTGTGATTAACAAATCACATAAAGTTTGTAACATTCCGATGATTCCATTAAAATATAATGAACAAGAAAAAATTTATTTTTCTCACGATGAAACTCTGTTTATTTTTAGAGAGATGAATGATAATTAAACATCTATTATTTCACTTTTAGTATAATAATAAAGGACTTTTTAGCAAATCTCCCAATTTCATAATAATTCAAGCTACAATTTCCCATCGAAACTATATAAGATAAAATAAGCTTGTACTGTTCCTTGACAACATTCGAGTTTTATAGAATAAGTTAATTAAAAGAAATACAACACCATTGAAAATTAAATAATTTAATTATTTTAAAAGTAAACAAATATTAATTCGTGCTGCTTTTCCATTTTTATTTTGATGTTCAGCAATAAGAAATATGATGATACAGAATTTTGTTCTCAGAATAATTGCACAACATTTTATAAAAACAGAATTCTCCGGTTTCTAATTCCCTGAAGCTACTTATATCAGAGATTTTGATTTAACTAAATATATACCGGATGTTTGCAGTTAAACTGACAATATTCACGGATTCTCCTGTGTTTGGATCTAACTATTGGAATAATTCCAAATTCGGTATGGCGATATGGAAAGAAGAAATTCGCAACAACAACAAAATAAAAACATAGTTCTAAAGCTACCAATAGGAGAAAATGTGTCACATGTAATGTAAATAAGAGACAAGTGAAAAACTCTTTTAAGATGGTTATCATTCTCATGTACTACACTTCGCATCCTCTGCACAACATCAGCTATGATCGAGAATAACAGGTCGTAAGAAATCTTTATCACATTTCCGTGATACTTGTCTTTTGAGTCAGTGAAATTTCGGGCATAATTAAGATATCTGTAGGACTTCAAATAACTTCGGAGCCAAAGGCCACATGTACGAGTAATTAGATCCAGATGTCATGCAACCAGAAAACTGAAACTAATGACCCATCCGTTTAAGAAATGAAGCCACAAGAGTTACTTCACTCACTGACCAACAAGTGTGATGGACTGTTTCATGGTACATAAAGATTATCTGAATAAAGCTTTCAAGATGGTTGCCATTATCATAGACCACACTTCGCATCCTCTGCACAACACCATAAATAATCGAGAATAACAGATTGTAAAAAATCTTCATCACATTTCCGTGATATTTGTCTTTCGATGCAGTGAAATTTCGGACCAAACCAAGATATATTCATAGGACTTCAAATAACCTCGGAACCAAAGGCCACAGGGAATTAAACCTGGAGGTCATGCAATCAGAAAACTACAAACAATGACTTAACCATTTGAGAAATGACGTCACAACAGTTACTTTACACATTGACTAACGTAAAGTGGGCTGTTCCATCTTATATGAAGATTATCTGATCCAAACAACGTCTTTGTTAAAGTTGTTCTAACTAGTCAGAAAATCGGGATAGAGAGACAATCACATTCCGATGAAAATGAGCGTCATTCACAGAATTCTAAGCGACTAAGTATTATCAACCTCCCTCCTTGCAAGAAATGTCAGACCAAATATCAATCTTTGATCCTAATCGTTGTATGATTTTGTATGAATAAGTTTTGGAGAACTCTCCGCAAGTTTCAATACCGTCTTAATTTCAAATCCAACTCGTTTCTTCAAATTTCCGAATCATACCTTTCCATGCATTAATTGATAAAGAGTCTTTGCCTGGATTGTGATGGGCTTCTAAGCTTACGAAGAACGGCTGCATTAGACTGGAGAAGATAAAACAATTTCACGAGTAATATTCGTTGTGGTCAACACGTTGAACTGGGTTGATTCCCTGAAATTTTTTCGGATTTTTTCCACAGCTTTTATGGCCCAAATTACCGGTATTATTGTTGGTTATGTGGCTGTATATTTTCAATTTGAATTTAATTCATATTTAATATAAATCTCGGCCACGTAAATTACAAAAGCGCCATATTTATCACTATCGATAACTGTCAGAGCTTTAAGTCCACGTAAGCGTGGTGTAGAAGTTATGAGATTTGGGTGCCAGCTCAAATGTCACTAGACCATAGTTCAAAATTGCAAGATCCATCACCAACAGCCCTTATGTTGCTTCTAAGCGAGATGTTAATAAATAATCAATTAATTGGTGACGCTTGGAGCTACACATTTTTGCGAATTCCATTTCTTTTGCCATCAATAGACCTACTTCCAAATTTGATACTATTGTGGCTGTTAACTGAGCAAAAAATAAATGATTGCTAATATTGTCTGTTTAATTAAAAATATCATCTATTTATAGATGATTGTATTGATAAGTTTGCCCTCGATATTTTAATAGCTAATAGATAATAATAAATAATAAAACCCATGAAGCTAAATACTTCTTTCACGCTCAAATGCCTAAAAATAAAGTAATTTTTCAAACATATTTCGCAATATATTAAAGCAGAATGCTAATCCAGTTCCACATTTTTCAGTTGAATCAGATAAAATTACAAAACAAGGAAATTTAATATAATTATATAATTTTAACATATTGATTATGAATTGAAACACATATCATATCTAATTGTTACACTGATAAATTAAGTAATTTTTTTACGTAAGATGTAATATTTATTTTCTTGACAAACTATCATTAAAATAAAGCAAATGAATAACACTTTAACAATTTTAATTTTACTTATAATAGTGAGTCGCGAATTTTTTTTAAAATCGATTATAAATTCGGATTAATTGTAGGTTTCGACAAGACATTGTAAATGTTTTGTTTATATTGTAGCATAATTCTACAATTTTATTATGAAAAAACTTTGTCAAAAAATTATAGTTTTAAGAAGTATTTTCGTTTGTTACCCAATTCAACTTCTATTTAGAAAAATATAATTGCATTCGTCATTACCGTGTTTGTAGAGAAAAATAAATTCATATTTATACAGATACAAAAAGTAGGAAACGAACTGTTCTTTTAATATTTTTGCGTACTCTTATCTTTTCTTTTTAGATTCATAAATGGAGAAGAGACAAAGAACTCTCTTCCTATTTATTAATTCCTTCTAATCCAAGGTAATGATTTTCTAATAACGAAATCTTTTCTTTGTGAAAAAAGACAATGGATAATTATGGGAAGAGTAGACTCTTTTATTATAAGATGTAAATAAAAGAAAAGAGAAAAGATGGTTAGTAAAAATGATAAAATTAACTTACTGCATAATTTTTGTTCTTCTGATTAGCAATTATATATAATTAATTTGATATGTACAGTTAAAAATACTTTCTAATATAGCAACCCCCTATTTCTCAGACTTTTTCTTCTTTGTATCACCTCGAGTTACATAAATCCTTTGATCGTGGCGTTAAATCTAACTTATTGCTAGTGAAACAGCTCTTCTTCTCTGATTTAGATTATTTATTTTATCTTATGAATTTTGAGATTAACAGAATTTATAATTAATGAACTAGGCCAAATGATCTGATCGTGCTGTGAACAAAAGAGCTTCAATCATAGATGACAATAGGGAATTAGAACAATTACTCAAACAAAAAGACCATCGTTTGGTGCACTGATTTAGTTTATCGAATAAATATGAGTAACGTTAATATAAATTTAATTAAACATACCTTCCTGAAGATTACAAGTGGTCCCATATGTATGAGTTTAATTCGCGTACATGACTTAATGAAATTAAGTCATTAACACTTAACACTTAAGTCATTAACACTTAACACTTGACTCAGTCAAGTGTTAATGACTCGCGAGAATGTTGTGTGCACGTGTTTGAATATGAACGTGTCAATGTGAGTGCAAGTGTCTGAGTGAATGTGGGTCCAAAATTTTTTGGAGAGCTTCTTATTTAAGTGAGACTCCAGGAAGGATGCAGGGTAGTCTTAAACAGAGAGACAGAGACAGACAGACAGAGAGAGAGAGAGAGATCTTTCCTCTTGAAAATGAGATTCAAACTTCTGAGCATAAAACGAGCAATGACTCTCTATGGGTCTTTCCTGTGTAAATTCAAAGGGGAAAAGAAAGAATATCCCGTTATTAGCTGTTCCAAGATCGTGGGAGCCAAGTATCACTAATAAAATGCATTAAATATTCATATTCAGAAAATAGTTTGAGCTTTTACTGATTCTGACATGTTGGAGGCTTAACATCAGTGACTAAAAATGTATTAATTATTAATGTAGATTATTAGCAGTTAAACTTGATTATTTCCTTTAAATTTCTCCTAATTTTTTTCTTTTCTTTTAGGGATGAGTTTCCTCTACTTTTTTATGGCAAGAATAAATGGTTGACATTGTGTATGATATCATGTTCGGTTCACTCTAATTCGGTTATCATTTCGAGGTATTTTTATTGTTCTAACGTTTCTACTTCAGAGAGCCCACGTTCATTTCCCGAAGTTATTTATGCAAATATACTAAGTGAAGTGAACGTTATTTTCTAGTTTTATATGTAATGTTCTTAGATACAATCAAAGAGAAGATCAATTTTTTGAGAAGAAGAGATTAGTTATATTTCTTCCTAAAATGTAAATATTATCAGCCATCACTGAACCTGACGTATATTTAATACATCGAACCCGGATTTACGATAATTTTCTATTTAATTAGAAACTGGAATTTTCTTTTTATTTCCGCTAAATTAACTACTGTTCTGTTTACCTCAAGTCCAGACTTGCTCATCTTATACCTTCAAGCTAAAAGTTTGTAAAATAATTGATGAACAATTGTTTTAGTCTTAGTTCATCTCGTTCAAATGTTTGCCTCATTATCAGATTTGAAATTATTTAAGCTAATCAAAGTATGGTTAAATTCTTCTCTACTTCGAAAAATTTTCTTATTTTAAATTGAATGATTATTACAATTAAAACGCTGAAAATGAATAAAAAATTTTCTATATATTTATTCAAAGACAATAATTATCCTGCAATGCAACATTTGCTCTCGATATAAAAGTAATTATATTGTTATCTAGAAAATTAATTACCTTCCCATTCCCATTTCATATTAATAATGGAATGATTTCTTTGACATGCAAAAGTTTCATGAATAATTTTATCATGGATATTTAAGAGCTTTTGCCTTTTCTTGTCAGACAGTTCATGTATCTTTTTTGAATAATTCTCGTACCTTTTGACTTACATTTAAGAATCACTATTGTAGCATACTCTCTTAAAATAAACACTTCAGAATAACATATTAATTACTTGTTTTGCACATATACATGAGAATGCTTCTCAGTGAATACATTTAAAGCAATACTTTCATCTTTACTCTCATTAAATTGTACATATTCAGAAAGACACGATAAGGCTTGCATTTTTAGATTCGGAAAAACACCACTTTCTTTTGTTATCCTGATGCTCTCTATCGGATTAGGGGAAATAAAAAAAAATAAGTGACGATTAAACACATACATAACTCGCATTTTGAGGAAATAAGATTACCATGTCCTAACTCCTACTCAATAACACCTTCGAACCCGAAATATTACTTAATAGTCATTTTTTATATCCTTGGGGCTTCTTTTCGATCGTTGATCTACTAAGATGTCAGATGTTTCAAAATCTTTTGATAGATTTTTCTTGTCATAGATTCTCATGTACTAGTCAGAAAACTGATTTTCAGCAATCTGAGAAATTATATAAAAAAGTATTCACTTTATAATCTTTTGATGTATTCGCTTAATATTTTTATTTGATACCTTAGAATTTTTTTTTTACTAGATACATTCAGTAATGTCTGAATCATAATAATACTATCACTGAGCATAATTTTATTTATATATTATTTTTAATTGTTATTTAATACGTACAAAAGTAACTACATTATGAATTCTCTGAGGGAAAAAATGCTTTGGTGTTTAGATAATTACTAACTTTTCAAGCTCTTTTTTACATAGAGAAATTCAAAGAAACCTATTGAAGTCATTATCATAGCTAATTATTGTTAAATGAAAAGACAAATATTGATTTTTCGAACATTCACAGTCTACAGAAGGCTAAGAAATTCTTATGATGTGCAGAATCAAATCGAGGAGAATTCAAGAATCAAAAAGTCACGTTAATGATCAATATAAAATAATGACGATAATAATTTAAATATATCGTGAAATCCTGCAATGCACCTTTCTTTTAGAACCTCCCTTTGAGCTGCATTTAAATTTCTCTTTCAATTCCAAAAATAAGATCCCTTCCACAATTTTTATCTACTTATTTAATCATGTAATATAGTCATGATTATGCGCCTTTTTGGCTTTGGTAATTTTCTACCAGTGAAGGAGAAGAGCTATTGACCTTGGCGTATCGAACCCTGGTCCATTGAGACCGGAGAAAAGTTGACCGATCAGTTTTTAGCTGCGCCTCTACCAAATAGGCTAAAAGAGACGTCTCTCTCGGGCTAGTTATTAAGTTTTAACTTCGAACATAGTTGTTGAAGAGAGCTGCGGCTTATTTTTAATCTTAGATATCAGAAAACATTTTACAAGTAACAGTTGCCAAAAATAACTTTGCATGTTTACCCTGAACGTGTGTATATATTCCTAAATTCACAAAGCAATTTCACAATGCAGAAAAAGGGGGTATTACAGAGAATTTGAAGAAAAATGAAAAATATTTTATTTATTTGTTTCAAAGAGTACTACAAAGAGTCAGCATGCCTTTATTACGAGTTACCACTACATATATGAAAGGCAACCGTTTTTATTTATCAAAATTTGTATATTTTTTTATTGGAACTACGATAATGTATCTAGCTCAAATGCAACTCGCATTTTACTTTTCAGTTATCCGCTTTTTTAAAAAAAAAAACAATTAACAGTTTCGTTTTGAATAGCTTCAAATCTCTCTCCTTCTATCTCATCTTTTTCTTCAGATTGAAACTCGAGCATGTTTTTTCTTCCAGTTAAATGGACATCAGAATGGAAAAAAATAGAAAGCTCAAAACGACCCTTTGAACTTAAATTACAATTTTCTAGTGTTTTTTCTTTTAATAGTGAAAGTATATCCCATTAGAAATTAATACTGCGTGACACAAATGCAGACCTTTATCTCCACCCTTGCTCTTTGAGAGAAGCAATTGTGTACTTAAACTTGTAACTAAGAGAGCCATTAAGTATACTTAAACTGGTTATAAAAATCGTAAACGTAATGGTCCTTTGCATTGATAAAGATCTGATGGGCTAAGTTTATCTTAAAATTTGTTAGTTGATGAGGGTGATCCATTGTGATAAGAAGGCTCTTCAGACAAATAACAAAAAACAATGATATTATGTATTTCGTACAGTAAATCTGTATTATATTCCAGAAAATTTTATAGTTTTCTTTAAGGTTTATATGTGAAGCAGAGTTATTTTCAGTTTGGGGTATTTTTCTCATTATTTAGGATTATATCAATCCTTTATAAACTTCATGATTCACCAGTATTTTGAACTTGTCACTTCAAAGTCAAGTCACACATAAAGATATTCTGGAAAAATGAATAAATAGGGCTACTAATCTGAAAGGGAATCATCGGATTAGTCTCAGAGATAGTGAGTGAGACTGTAATTTAGAAGAAAGGTTGCGTTCATTCACGCAAAATTAGCAAGACACTGTCAACCTTGCAGTTCTAAAGATAACACTCGTTTGAATTTGTCTACGCGTTTATCAGTTGTATGACAGCATTTGAAATATATTTTTAAGTTAAGGCCACAAACGAGATTTATAAGCTCTTTTTTTTCCATATTTTGCTCCTTAATCTGCAAATTTATGCTTTCTTTAAGACAATCTCTTGTTTCAAGTGTTGCAACTTACCATTCGTTTAAATTCAGAATTAATGTACGTGGAGCGATATTTTTGCGATTAATGTGATGACAGTAATGTTGTTTGGTTTCTAACACATAATATTATTGATAAGGTAAGTTAAACAAGGATACTAAATAGTGCTATAGTGCTTACCCCCCCAAAAAAAAACATCTTATATACGAACAATACTATGATGATATCACTCAAAAAGAAAATTCTTTCTTTCTCTCTCTCTCTCTCTGTGTGTGTGAGAGAGATGTAATATTTTTCTTCTAAAAAAGTAATATGATATAAATATAATATTTAATGTAATCATCCTTTTATCCCTCACGGCTGTTTTCAAATGCAATGAAAAAATTAATTTACTGTACTGTTTTAAAGCGACTTTAAAGCATAATACAACTCTGTAAATTTTTTTGTCTCTAACTTTCTCTTTCACACATATGGCACCTTTAGTTTAAGATAATGGTATCGAACCCGCGGTCGCGTTGTTTCATGAAATCGAGTCCTGATGTCATTTTAGACCAAAGTGTAGCGGGACTGATGCAAGTTAAATCTGTCGAGGCCGGAAGTCCTCCCATTGACGGGGTGTGAAAGTTTGGAAAAAGAGGTTCCTACTCAGGTGTCTTCCTCATCACTTGACTAAATTACACGAGATCTGTCCCCAATAGCCCTCGTGTTGGTTCTGAGTGCGACGTTAATAATCAATCAATCTCTTTCACATACAAGTGAAATATCTGACTATGTTGTGAGACTAAAAGTGATAATATCACTCACCAAGATTCATCACTCACACACAGTCTATAATGATCTCACTCTCCCATTACCAATCACAAATATTAATTAAAATCCTCCTGAAAATTGCGGAAGAGTAGTTGTAACCCGGAAGCTAGTTGGCTGGTTTTCAACCTTCCAGCAATTAAACAAATATGTTAACTAGGTGAAGCGGCGTTCTTATGATATCGTGTGGAAAGTTTCTCCGTTCTCTCTCTCTCGTTGGTTATCAAAGGTTATGTATATAGGGTTACATTTCTCAAAAATAACAAAAAAGATATAATCCTTCATTATTTGATAAATGAAAAACAAATTATTTCAGATTTTAATGCAAAAGCGCATGAAAAGAGAATCATTTTAAAACTATTTACATTTAGGGTTTTTAAAGGTAATTGTTTTCCTCGTATGATTCAATATTCATCTAAGAACTAAATTTTCAATTCTATATTAAAAATATTTTTTAATTTAAATTATATTATATTTCCCGAGTGAAAAATGGCTGTATTTCAAATATTAAGGCTCTTCAATAAATTTTAGCTACCTTATTTATTTGAAATTGCTCAATTCCAGCGTGTGTTTCATATAAGACTAAAGAAAAATAATAAAAATAACTAGTAAAACCCTTTACAACACAACATATGTAGTTTTGCAGAGGAAGAAAAATGTATTGAAACAAAGCAATGATAACAAAGCAATTCAAATTAATCGTATGATACCAAAAATTAAACAATAGTTATCACGATTCTTTGACAAATATAATTATTTCATTTCTCTCTCTCTCTTTCAAGTACAACACAATTTTCTAAAATAAATTAATAACTCCTCCCGAAAGAGGTTTTGTCGTACGTATTAAATAAATCGGAAACGTTTAGTCAACTTTAATATAATATGGAATACAAACAAATACTACTTCAAATTCGTGCCAACTTTTAGAACTTGCTTTTCCTGTGTCAGAGTAAATAAAACTCCGAGTGACCTCTCTAGTGTTATTATTACTATTATCGTTTCTAGATGCCTCAATATGTCTGACTCAAGGAAGCAATTTAACACGCCCTTTAATATTTTGAATCACGGTCAGAAAAGGCTGTCAACACTTTAGATGACATTTGATTCTACATTTGTACAATTTTAACTTGACCGTGTTTGAATCCTCAATATGTTTAATATGCATGAGTACCTACTTGCACGCAAACACGACTTTATATATATATATGTGTGTGTGTGTGCGTGCGATTGTGTGTGTGTGTTATTAAGTCTTCTAAAAACTAAAGTTGCATTTAAGAGAAAAGATGTGACGGACATTAAAAGACTTGTCTTTCTTTGAAAAATCTATATAATTTGATCTGATTTTCTGTTTTTTATTTATAGCATTGGAGATATTAGTTTTATGTCTAATAATAATTTTTAAATTAAGAATTTTTTTTTTCACATATGTATTTACCTTAACTAGGACTTAAACACACACACACACACACACATATATATATATATATATATATATATATATATATATATAGAGAGAGAGAGAGAGAGAGATGTTAGTGGGTGTGATAAAAAAAAATCTAAAAAGACCATAGATAAATACATCAACTTATATAAAAAAAATTTTAAATTTTTTTTTGTTTCATCTCTTTTCATACATTATTCAAGCCTAATGCAACACCAAATAGTTACACGTTTTATTGAACTAATTTTCTCAACAGCCAGATATGTTGAAAATCATAAATATTTTCTCATTTCGTTCTTGGAAATTGTCCATGAAATGTTAACACTAGCCTTCAAATAATTACCTCATTTTCTCGGAGCAGAATTTTATTTCGAATGAGGAAGCAATAGCTAGGTAACTTCCAAGACAAAGGAAATGTACCTCGATGTTCACCATCCCTAAGAAATTTTGCAACATCTCCATTAATTTCGAAATTAAAATTGATTTCCAAAGAAGAAACATCGACATACAACCACAGCCAAACTCAGTTGCACAGTGACTTCTCGAAAATTTTTTCACCTGCTCGGATTTTATTCCACGTTGCTTCATGGACGGTGTGTTGTTTCGACACGTTACTTAAATTCCACATTTGAATAATAAACGCATAAGCGCTTGAACTTCTACAGACAAAATATCACGTTTTTCTGTTTAAAAGACATGTTTATGTGCCTCCCCGCTAGCGCTGTTCTAGGTTTAAAAGCGTATGCAGCATTTGTTTCATTTTTCTATGGCCTAGACCTGGAAATTACCTTCTTTTCGTTCGTTTTTTTTTTTTCTCCTCAGTGTCAAATGCGCCAGCAGTTCGGAAAATGATCATCTTGGAAAGAAAATGAACAAAAATTTCCAGGACGCTAAGAAGCTTATAGAATTCAGAAGAAAGACAAACGCTATAATTAAAGAAGAATAATTAAAGTTACATGGTATTTCTTTCATAATTTATATTTTAGAAGTCATTTTATTTATGGTTACTGTTGCTCATGGATTCATTTATCAGGGAAAACTAAGCAGCTAACTATAAATTTCTTTACTAAAAAACTCCATATTTTATTTATTAATGAATTGTTTAGTAAAATGAAAACTACAGTTATACAATTTATTAAAATTGAACATAAGAAGTTTGATATAGATAAGAATTCGAAAGTTAACGTAATTAATGTTAATTTAAAAGATTATCTTAAGAAATATTTATATTAAAGTAACAAACAATTAAAGAAGTTTATAAAAATAGATTTGACAGCAATCATTGTCAAGAAGTTTTAACTTTCAATAGATGTTTCAGCAAGTCAGTAATACGACATTTGGTCTCCATATACCCGAAATAATAAAAATGACGACTGCAGTCAGTCTGCAGATTTGGTTTTTGAAAATCACCGGTGAAACTTTTATATATATATATATATATATTATATAAGTTTCTACATAAGATGTACTATATAAGTAACGCTAAGCATAAAATTAAAAAAAAAATTACATCATTTTGTTTAATATATATAATTATTTCAAATATAATTCACCAAAATATTGGTGAATTTTTCGCACGTATAATTTGACATGAAATTATTTTAACACGAAAAAATATTTCCATACGCAATCATTTGCATATTTAAGGTGCATTCGTTTGAAAGGAAAAAAGTAACCCATATCCAGTTTTTGTATAAGCTAAAATTTTCTCATTTTCGAACTATAATTCATAGGGATTCATTTTTATTTTGAGAATCTTTTTTCTTTAAAACATTTTTTTAAACATTTCTTATCTTCTAAGTTTCCTTTTTTTCCCCTCCTCTTTGAAAGAGAAGATTATTATTTACGGTTCATCAATTCAAGCATTGTATTTACTACACAAAATTCCGCGGTAAAGTATATTAAAAATAGTTTTTTTTATCGCTTATGACATGTATTTGATATTTAATTTTCCTTATTATTGCGCATATTTTATATTATATATAATCATTTTAAAAACTGGTTCAATCAAGAATTATATTCAGTTTTTTCAACAACTAATTTTAAATAAAAACACTATCAAGAGAAATAAACTATTAAAGAAAAAATAAAACGAAAAAAATATAAGGAGTTTGAAATCAATAGATAAAGTTGCATTTAATTTTGCAGTGTAAACTCTCTTAAGGAAGGTCATAGAAAAAAATAAACATTTCAGTTCTTGAATATTTTTTTTTTAATAATTTTTTTCTCTAAAACTTAAAAATTATTTTTTTCGTTTTATCAACATCCTCTAACTGTTTCTAATTGAAAAAAAAAAAAAAAAAAACCCAGATGCTTTAACATTTTATTGAATGACGTATTTTTATTTCCATGTTAAAACTAATTCTATAAACTTTGAATTGCTCTAATTATTACAAAATAATGCAAAAAACCCAATAAAAATGTCCTAAGAAATTAAATGCATTCGTGCATATTTTTAAAATCACCACAGTATTTTCAAAGATATCAAATATAGCAACATTTTCCCTATTTAAACATATGCGTTTGAACGTTTGAAGGTGCATAAATGTATACTTCAAATATATATTCGCTATTAAAACTTCTGAAATATTTGTCCATTTTTTTTTACTTTTGTTTCACGAGCTTGAAATATGCTACTGAAATATTGACTTTTCGAAGAAAGTTTAAAAGCTATTAAGAAATATTTCAATCGTTATAATTATACCATTCCTCAAAGAAACTCAAAGATTCAATTCAAATAAATTTTTACTTTAATAAAATAATTATTGTTGAAGTTACTGATGATACAACTATTTCGAAAATTCCTTGTTCAGAGATATAACACAGAAAGGACACGGAAATATTGCATCATGTTGTTTATTAATTTATAAGCGGATATTTAAAGCTTCCGTCTACCAACCATTACAATTTCGTGAATGTAATTCTAATCCTATGGAATTTCTACTCTACCGCCCTCAAATATTTTCTCTGGGAAGTACACCCAAACGAGTAAAAAATAATGAAGATTTCTGCCGTACATATTTCCTCTGATTTTTAAAAATATTTTTACCCCATTTTAAGAATTCGTATATGGGTACTCCGATCTTTAAAATAATATAATATTCTAAAATATATTCAAAAATCGGAGAGAAAATCTAATTCTACGGAAACCTTCATTTCCCCCCATTTTCAAATGCACTTTTTAGCATTCAAATCGATAAAATAGAATAGATTTGAGGACAGTAGTAGTAATTCCATAGGATTAGCATTACGTTCACGAAATCAAAATGGGCGGTAGAAGCCTTAACAGAAATATTTTTACGGTGTCATACTTTCAAATTTTAAATTCAATTTGGAATTTTAAAAATTATTCATTTTGATTCAATATATTTGTTTCTTATGATTAAAAAATACACATATCTAAGAGGTATCTCGGAAAAAAACCTAATTTTCAAATTTTCAATCTTATATAGAAATTTTAGTACGTCTGTTTGTCCTTTGTACAAATCTACACAATTGATCGTATAATTCCAATTTTGTAGTATGCTTCGTTTATGAATACAAAGAGCCGTAAGCATGTTCTCGCCAAAAGAAAAAGATCAAATTTATTTTTTGGTGATATTTCCGGGAAAGAAAGTCACCATTTTTCAAACAGATACACCAATTTTTCTCACTTTCTCTGCTCGAAAGATGCGCTCTTTATTGTGTTTTTAATACAATTTTAACAAAAAATTTAATACAATTTTTAACAATAAATATCTGAGCCACTTTAGATTTTGTTCCAGGCCAAATTTATTTCTAGATTATCTTCGCATAATGTTAAAGAATAAGACCCAACCCTGGAACATTTTTCCATAACAAAATGCTCTAACGTTAATTTGAACTTCTGAATTGGCCATCTTTTAAAGAGCTGTGTATTTTATGATGGTACGCATTTTTCTTTATATCAATCTCTTTTTTCTAGAGTAAAATGTGTTCCATGTTCCGTTTCCTATACTGTAATGCTAAATAAGTACTGAAATTTAAGTAACCAAGTGAAAGATGGAGCGTTCTTAAATTTTAAGAATACTATGTCATAAGCGAATGAATGCGTTACAACATCACAAACTTTCATGAAAATTGGAACAATTTTCTGAATGGAAATTTTCGCAAACTCTCATTGACATTGGGTGGGGACAGCTTTAATAAAGAGAAGAGTTATTGTGTGTTGTGTGTGGGCAGCATAGAGCATACAAAGATGGAACGGCTCAGAAGCTCTAAATTTGACATGCTGAGACTATCGATCATGATAATGTGCACCTGGAGAGAGTTTTTCCGAGATTCACTAAAGATTTTTTGAAATTCAAAGTTGAAACAATCAATAAGCAAGATTTTGTCCACACTGCGTATTAATCTGGCACAGATTACGGTACATGACGTCATGACTAACGTGGGCTTCACAATGGATAGCTATGGTGCTTATTAAGTCACATGGTGTAGTTGTCAATTTTGCTTTTTGAAACTTACATTGAATGACGCATTTTTGGAGATCGTTTTAATTATTTATTGTTTGTTTTTATGGCAAAATTATGCTTCTTTTCCTACTGAATCATTGCAAAAAGTATCGTTTAAAAAAATTAGTTTTGGTTAACTTTCGTCAAATGTGTCCGATTATTCAACACGAAACTAGAGATGATAACATTACAGCAAGAACAAACATAAGGATTCACGGAAAGTATTAGAAATAATTATGCCGTGGGAGATCTTTTACAAGTTATGTTAAGAGTCGGCAGTTCAGAAAATTTATATATATTTACTCTGGATGAAAGATATTTATTTATTTATTTTTGTTGTCATGAAACTCTTCGGAATGCTTACTTATTATCAGATAGCGGTAATACAAATCTTAAGGAAACGTGCAGTTCCGCCTCTATCACATCACGTCACTTCTAACATGTACAGATGGCATCGCAATTTGATCTAATAAGATGCCCAGTGCGGCTTTATAAAGGAAAAATTGGAAAGTTGTTAAAGAAGGGTTCATGCTTTGATGCCACAATTATAATTTTTTTTTCCTTTTAGAAATGAAATCTTAGTTTATACGAAAAATTCTCATACATCCAATTATATTTAGCTCTTTTTATATAAATAAGTTTAACGGAAATTCTTACCATTATTTCTTTCTCCACGGAATACTGCTAAATAATTGTACGGAGTGTGTATGTGAATTTCTTCATTAATATTTCTTCACAGTTAAATGTTATAATTATTTATTACTATCAGCGCTAAACTTTTCTTTTATTAGCAAAAATTGCGTATCGCTTAGTAACCATTTTAGGATAATTTATTGATCATACATGGCGCGACTATGTTAATCCAATGAACATGGTCATGAACTCGGGGCCGGCGTTGTTTCCGTTGTTCGTAAGTTCAAATCCTGATTCCACAAAAGACCTGCGGTGTAGCGAGACTGATGTACGTTAAATCTGTCGAGGTCCCAAGTCCTCCCATTGGCGTGCTGTTGCAGTTTGGAGAGGAAGGTGCCAGCTCAGGTGTCATCTTCCTCACTTAACCGAGATTCAAAATTACGAGGTCCATCACCAATAGCCATCGTGTTGCTTCTGAGAGCGACGTTAATACACAAACACTCAATGATCATGTATAATTTTGTAAGAGCTATCTTTGCTTCTCAAAATAAAAATGTAAATAAATATTTAGATGTGTTGTCTTGTGTACGGTTTGCTTTAAAATGTATGGACTTGTATTAAAAATATTTTATGCTAACCTAGCTGGATTGTTTAGTTTTTTTAATTCATTCTTGCGAAGGGTGGGTACTTCGGTTAATATATATATATATATAAACATTTCATTTTAATGAGCTACGACTAATTCTCCTAACCCCCTCCCCTCGTCTCTCAACAGAAGAATTCTGTCGGAGAGAGAAGAGACGAAATCCAGAATTAGTTTATTCCAGAATTAATAAATTAATTCTGGAATAAATTCTGAAAAAAATTTCTCCCAGAATCAATTTATTAGTTTATATAAATTAAAAATTTAAATACATCATTCTCACGCATGTTACCTTTCGACAACATTTCTTACTAGTCTACTAATATTAATATGATATATTTTTGTATTATACTTCACTACACCATATTGAGCAATTTACATACAATTAATACATTTTCAAGTTATATACTATTAAAAATATACCATGAAATGAATTTTTAATTTATTACGATTCAGGTATAATTAACTATTACATTATGATTAATTAACAATAATTATATATATTCGAACATTTTAAAAATTGTTGAGGTTCGCAGACTGGACCGAGGTTGATGTACTTGTGTAGCAAAGTTCAATGCATAAATATTTTTTATTTCAAATGACTCATTTGAAAGGTATATTTATACATTTTATTAATATCTAAAGTTATGCAATATCCTTACGCATTTGGTTTAAAAACAACATTTTTTTCCAAACAGAATTTTTTTTCATTATTACAGCTATGATTATTAGTTGCAAAACGCAAACAATGAAAATTTACTCATTAAAAGCTGGAAATCCAGTCAAATTCTAGTTTAAAAATATAAATCATTGCGTAGAAAAATGAAATCGGTTAGTGATTTACAATTTCATCTTCATATTTCGGAGAATCATTAAGCAAATGAATTCTGAAATTTTTTTTTTTTGTTCTAAAATAACTTGAGTCACCAAAAGTCTCATCAACAAATACGCGATGAAAGGTTCACAATCATGCATAATCCATGCTTTTCTTATGAAATTTCCACTTCATTTTCATCATCAACAACAGAATTACTGATCCGTAATGTATCTTCAAGTTCAAATAACTCAGCTTATTCATATAATTTTTCGCAAACAATTTAATTTAAATGCCTTTTCTGCATTTGTTTACTCTATGGAACGGAAATTAAGTACCTCGTTCCGATCTATGATTTCTACTGTTAACCTTTCATCTGAAGGATTAATTTTGGAGAGCAACATTTTGACCGTGAATGAGCGAATGGAAAATTAAATATGTGAATATAATTTTGAATTACTGGAAGATAAATGAAGAATGCATATCAAAGCAGAGAATAAAAAATCTTATATTATTTTTTTCGATCATATAAATTTTGTAAACTGATACTGGATAAATCTATGTTTTTATTATATTATTTTAAAATAGTATTAAATCCTGTTGTGATAATTTACGAAGAATTATGATTGTACTGTAATTTATCAACAGAAAAAGATTGAAAAACAAATCAACTAATCAAATATTATTTATTCATTACATTTTGAAGCAGCGTTTTATGTGAGCCATCTGGATAATATCTAGATCAGTATCAGGACGAAAATTATTCACTCTGATGACAAAGCCAAGAGATCCGTGAAATAGTTTATTAATTTTATGCGCATTATTAATTTCAAAGATGAAGAATTAGAGAAAAAAATATACTTGAAATACGAATTTTCAATATAATTTTTTCAATGCCTCCCCGTTTGAATACTACATGCACAGAAGTTTCTCTCAATTATTGCACAAATAAGGAAAGAAATTGCTGCATAAAAGTAGAAAGTTTTTTTCTTTTTTAAGTAGGACATACAATTCATGTTTGAGTACGGTTGGTATCTATTATAAAAGTAATTTCGAATTATGATACGAGTAACATTTGAACAACATTCCAGTTTGGTCAACGTGGTAGATTTAAATGTCTGTAATTGAGTAATTTATCATGAACTCATATTTCTTGAAGAAAAAAAAAGCTGCCGCTGTCAGAAAAGGCGTGAAGATGATACATGAACCATTAAAAAAATATCTTTCGGTTAAAAGAAAAGATGTAAAAATTAAAAAGGGTTTCTGTGTTTTTCGAACAAAGCACGCTTATTAATAATGCTCTTGCTGTAAGGTTCTAAAATAATAAATAATATGTAGGCTAAAGAATCTCTTATCATGGAGCTCCTGATATGCGTTTTATAACAGTCTACAATACTTTAATATTGTCTTGACCTAATATCAAGGAATAGGACCCAAGCTCAGAATATATATGATCGCATCGAAAGATGTACCAGTATAATTACGTGTTTGTCAAATTATAATGCAATAGACCCGTTTATAATACAACTTTCTTTGAGCTTAGAAACATTCAACAAAGCTAGGTTTAATTTTTTTTAACATATGATGTTAAAAATACGGTTAGCGTTATATAAAGTAAGTCGAAATGAAAATATATTTTACATGGGAAAAATTAACTAAATCAAACAGAAATGAATAGCAATAAAATATGGTGAAAATAAATGAAAATATATAGTGTTCTTCATAGGATAGTGAAACTATAACACCATATTAATAATGCAGTATAGTTTCTATTTTATAAAGTACTACATGTTAAGATCTGTTCACAACGGGCAAATACAGCCTTAAAATTATAAATTTATTTCAATGTAGAGTTTATAAAGTACACATTCCGCATCTGATTATTACATGTAAGATTTCAATAATCGCACGCACAATCGAAATTAGTAATCAGAAATTGAAACGAACAATTTATTTATCGTAACAAAATCTTCTGGTTAAAATTAAATTTTAGTCATAATTATTTCAATTGGTAACACTCCAGAAAGAAATGGAAGTTTCACATTATTATATAGTTTACATGCAAAGTTTAAAAATGTGTAGTAAACTTCCGATTATCTATCTAAATTACTTGAAACGATATTTTATGCAATAATTTTCAAATTAAGATCTATAAGTAACGAAGAATGCACAGTAAGTCTGAAGAATTTCATAGACTGTTCTGGGATGATTTCAAAAGAAGACTGGGAAATTTTTAAATGGTAAATAAATGATATCACATTTGAGATGAATTTCATTCAGGTATTAAAATAGCATTTTTTTAAAAGAAAATATATTGTTGCTTCCCTCCCTAAAACAAAAAGGTCAATAATTTCCATCGTTCTTTGATAATATAAATACCAGTCAAATATGAAGCTTAAGTAATTGGAATGTATCGAAAAGATATGAAGACATTGCAAAGAAGTCTAAAATATGCACATAGAAATCATGAAAATCAGTATTTACATATTATTAATGTCTCGAAAATTGCTGATTTTTAGTTAATACTTTTTCTACGAATAATAAATGACCAAGATGCGTTGATAAAAATGAAAAGATTTCTTCTGTAAAGAATTTTGGATACGACATGTTTCTTAAAAGGACACATTTTCACACCACTGTATTATTACAATGAAGCTTTTAATGAAGCACATTTTCTTAAAATATATAGTTCTTAGTTTAATAGTATAACACTCACATTTAATGGTAAAATTAATAGTAATAATAATTACTTAGTTTAATAGTAAAACATTCACATTTTGTTAAAATATAAAGTTCTTAGTTTAATAGTTATCTGTTTCTCAAGACACGAGTATTTATCTGAATTTAACAAATAAAGTTTACTTGCTTCCATATATTTGATTTGAATTTAGAGAAAACTGATGCTCATTTTCGAAATCAACAAACCTAAATTAAGGCCACAACAGATTTTGGGGCTTTTTTGAAATTTGAGGTTGAGCAGAATTGTGATATAAAATGATTCGATATCTTTTGTTTCCTTCGTTGATAGGAAATACAACGGTTAGAAAAAATAAACAGAAATTAATAGAATTGAAAAAGAGAAACAAAATGAGACATAAAGAGACAGTTGAATAAAAAACTGTTCTACAGAGACAAAATAAAAGAAATTGAAACATATACATTCATATATTCAAATGTGACCAATATATCATAATTGTTCATATTTTCCTATTACTTGTCTAGTTATCGTTCGAAAATTATTATTTTCATTATTTTTCTTTAAAAAAAACCAATTGAATTTTTCTATTTTAAACCTCTGAAAGTTAAGTTTTCAGTGATTAATAGTATAACTTGGATCTATATTACTACCCATATTAACTGTCAAACTAGCCTTTATATACCTTCAGAGATTTTCAAAAATCAGGACATTTTTCTCAATTCAATATTTTTATGTTTTACAAAGATATATAACATTTAAACTGTGAATCCAATTAAGTGATAATAAGACGATACTAATACTCGGTGATTCCAGAAAATAACATTGATTCCTTCATATACTTTATAATCAGATTTTACAAGAGAAAAATTCAATCACAAGTTTCTATCAAAACCTTAAATGTCAATATAAGAAATCTTATGGATAGCACGGCCCAGTATAAAACTCCAAAAAACTTTTAGGGAGGGAAGCATCATCTTTAATGGCATAAATTATCAACATATTCTTCGTATGATAATTCTTTTCATGAAGTGTATTATTAAAACATAGACGTCGCCACTAATGCAGAAAAAGCAAACACCTTTTAACGAAGGACCTCTTTGTTTACAAATATACAAGAGTACAAAACATTAAAAATATTATGATATTTCAAAACATAACCATCCGAATTCCAAATGTGAAAAAGGAAATCAGGAAAAAAAATTCCTTTACTCGGTTACTCAAAGATCGACTTCACTAGAATCGATTTAAGATCGTGTCAAATCTTTACTTTTCTGTGAACATCTGCCCATTCTGCGAAAGCAAGCATCTAATGGTCTTGCACGGTCCATTCAGTTTCCACTCCATCAAATTTTCCCATCATGCTGGTCACGTTTCTAGGAGTTCCGCTCCGTTGAATTGCAGTTGCCCGGCAGAAGTGGAAGGAAGGGATCAATTTGGCGGAGCTTAAAATTTTTCTTCTTTTTTAAGGATTTCAGCTTCAGATTTTCATCTTGTCATGCTACTGATAGGATATATTTTTCTTACTCTTTCCTGTAAAGTTTTTTTTCTTTCTAAACTATATATCTTACACTAAAATTCTTAATTCAACGTGAAAGGGGGGGGGATCCTTAATTATACATGAAACGATAACGCTGGAAGCATTTAGACAACTAAAGTGGAGAATTCAGCTAAATTAATTTTTTTTTCAGCTTTAAGATAAACGTTTCTAAGGAACGTATTGAAAAGTTCCATTCTTCTGTAGTTTCATAATTTTAAAAAATTAAATCAAATTTTAAAAACTAACACACTGTGTAATATCAGAATGTTCTTAAATGTTTAAATACATTGAAACAGCGAGTGTTTACTTTACATGGGATACGAGTCTCAAATCTACAAGTTCGATATTTCATGAAAAAAATTTTAAATTTAGAATTTCCTTCTAAAGTTACATAAGAGAGAGAGAGAGAGAGGTGCACGTACACATATAACGAAAAGTATCCAAAAAAGTAATTAGAATATACTTAGGTACTAGAATATCAAAAGAAATTGAGCTAATTCGTATAATTTTTAATGTGATAAAATAGCTTCGAAGATTTCAGTAATTTCAAACATGTCAAAATTTTTAATTAGTTGTCATATATACATATGGTTTAATGATCTGTATATTAGAGAGAGAGAACATCTATACTGTTATCATAGTTAGTGACAGATGCAGAAACAAATAACAGTGGCGCTACAATTGCTTTTTTTCCCTTGAACTAGTTCATAAGAGTTTATTTCGTGTTCATAAGAGTTATTCATTCTTACTTAGCCCTTAATCTAGTTGAATTCAAATTGAGAACTAAAAACATACGTTACGATAGATAGCGCAACAAAAAAACTTTAAAATAAAACAACAAAATAAATCATTTTTAATTTGGATGGTATTTCCTGTCCGGATATGTTACTTTGTCTGTGCCCTCCCCTTTTTAATCCATGGATTTAATCCCCCCTGTTAAATCTCCCTTTAATTCATTGATCTATCAATGACCATGATGGTGTAATTTTTTAATACATTATATATACATTCATTCAATAGATATTTTTTTTAAATTCAGCCAGAAATTTCTGAATGATTAAATATTTAAAAACATTCAAAATTACTAATTATTACCTGATAAATTCTCGAATTATTCACTATAGGTAACAGTGAATAATTCCGAGAATGGCCTTGAAAGAAATATTCAAGGGAATAAGATACCTTATTAAGTGAGATAGATATCTATATCATACGTAAAAATTAGAAACCCTTTAATGGATTTTTAAGAAACTTAATTGGTTTTCAAACAATTTAATGCTCTTTTCTATGCTAGCCCACTCGTACACTCCTTATTAGTGAGATGGATATCTATATCATACGTAAAAATTAGAAACCTTTTAATGGATTTTAAAAAAACTTAATTGGTTTTCAAACAATTTAATGCTCTTTTCTATGCTAGCCCACTCGTACACCGATACAGAAGTCAAAGTCTTTGGGTTAATTGCAATTTTCGTACTTTTATTTAGTATCTCTTTTATACATGTAATTATAAAAATAAATATTCTCTCTATCGTCTCTCATCCGATCTATTATTTAACCATTTTCAACTTACCTGCAGCGTCACACTGATGTAAGCGAAATGCCCTCTAACGTGTCGTAATACATTTTTAACTGGCCAGTAATAAATTGTATTTAATGGTGTCAACGTAATACAATAATTTAGATAGGTTAGCATAATATAATTTATTTTTCATACGACCATACGAAATGGAAAAGATTGATTACTGAATTACTGAAGGGGAAAAAAAAGACAAGTCAAGGTGTGATGTTAAAAAACAAGAAGAATTTTCATCAAAGAGTAATTAAGTTTCATTAAAACTTTTTATATGCAAGTTCTTTGAAATCCTTTTCCTCTCACTAAAATAACGTTTTCAGGAAATTTATATGGACATATTTTATTTTAAGGAAAATTGTATAGAAATGTTTTCCTCTGTTCTGACATCGTTTTCCCAAAGCGGAAAGTTTATATTTCACGCAAAGTAATATTTAAAATTCTAAAAAAAAAAGGCTATTATCTCGATCAGGAAACAGCCTTTTCAACTTTATAAACCACAAAAATATATTCAAAACCATAAAAACAATTAATGATATAGGCACGGTGATATTCGTGATATATATTTGTCTTTCAGAAATCTTAACTTAAGCCAAGTTTAGAATTCTTTTTTTTAAATTCGAATTTTTCATTTTTACAAATGACAGGAGCACAAAAACTCGAGGAAGCTGGACACAGCAACACACGGATGAGTAAGAGTGCAGGAATCCGTAACCTTTTTTGACGCATTAAGGTAAAACACTCGTGACACTAAAACACACCAGTCGGTGTTTCGGTCGGTCAGTAACCGATCAAGCAGTAAATTCTGTTTGAAATCACGCAAGAGCGTAAAACAAAATGTCCAGCTAATGTCATTGTTTCGCGGAAACACGATATATGTGCCCGCCGACCAACATCCATGCTTTGCTATTGCGTACAGCATTACTATTTGTTTTTTCAACAGCCTTAGAAACTTAGTCGTTTAATTTATTTCTAACAAAGACAATCAGTAAACATACCTCCATGTTTAAGGCCTACTAACACTGTTTTAGCTAATTTAGATAAATGGTTTCGATTTCAATGACAAATTAAACGCAATGCCTCGATCAAAAGAACTGACCCGAGGCAATGATTGTATCAAATTTTTACTCACTTTGTTATTATCTCGTTTTTCATCCGTATAGGAAAAATGATATATGATCCCTAACAGCATACATGTTTTGGGTGTGATTAACCTATTAAAAATCGTGTCGATTTCTTATTAAGTTTCGCTTGCGTATCGAAACTTTCGTTTCATAAAATAAAGCGTCTATTAAAGCTGTTGAAAAATTAAAATAACACTCGCCCATCCATCTTATCTCAATTTATACGTAAAGAGAAACTGAAAATTTTATTGATAATAGGTTGAAACTATACATATCATTAAAACTATTGTCACAATTGCGCTTATCGTAAACATTCTAGGTAAGGTTTTTTGAAACTTAGCTTTTATTTCGGTACGCTTAGGAGTGAAAATATGCGAATGGACTTATATGATTATATAAATTCAATTTTAAAAATACGTTAACAACTACAATGCTACACTAACAATGAGAATTATAATAACATAATCTTCCACTTTCCAAGCAACGTATGACCATGGAGATTAACAAATCTGTGCATTACATTTAATTGTCAGAATAGCCAAACATGTTTACATGAAGCTTTCTTTCTTTCTTTTTTTTTTTTTTTTGGAAAGTCAAAAATATTTTTAGCCTAGTTAAGCCCCAAATATATTTGAACTAGTAGACTAGTTATGCATGACTGCAATAATGAAGTAATTTTTAGACATCATTACTTTTAATCGTAAAACTAGGAACGAATTGAAGAAAACAGCTAAATTCCTCGAATTTGGAAACGAATTTCAGCAAATCCGAGGAAAAAAATTAATGCGTAAATATCAACACATGAAATAGAATATAATGCTCATTTTTACCGTATTTCACAATACATTAACCATTCTTAAATTTGAACTAAATATTTAACATTTCACTTAAATGAACACATATTTTTTAGTGATTTTTTTTTTTGGGGGGGGGAATCTGTTCAGGCATTAAATCTCTGTCTAAGACGTAAAAAAACAATCATATTAAGAATTTATATATATATAATTAAAATGATATGCTTACAGAAATATTCTACTGCCTTCGGAGACAGACACATTACCATGAAATATACCAGCTTACAAGCATTAAAACAAAAACTTTTATTTCAGAATTATAAAAATTCCCGATAGCTAAATGAATTAAGAAACTCGTTAAAAATGTTTTTACATGGGAAACTAAGTTATATTCCTTTATTTATATTTAATTACAAAAACATATGCTCATAATTCGAATTTTCTACAAAAAAAAAAAAAAAAAGAATTACTAAAACAATCATTTCGTTTTTTACCTCAAAATATTAAATTTTATTCGAGATTTAAAAAAATGTTTAAATACGTTTCAAGTATTACGAGTACGAGTCAAGTAATACGAGTTTAGTTTACCATAAAAAAATTTCAAGATTATGTCAGAACTAATAATTTACATTTCAACTTTCCTTGAAGCTTTTCGTAACTTAATACGAAAAAGAAAAATGAGAAAAAATAATGTAACAGTAAAACATCGTACAGATTTCTGACGTAAGGCTCCCTTTCTTGTTTCGAGTTCCTATAAAGTTCTCAGAAACAGCAAAATTATTTTTCATTTCCAGCGAATTTCAAAGAATGGTCACATGACGCAATATCAACAGGTGTAGGAGCAAGCTGTTTGATGAGATTGTTTGATTTGGGAGACAACTTTCCTAAGAAGCGGTTTTGTTACCCTGTGCTGAAACTACCTTTCTGAGAAAACGGTATTCTATGCTGAACTGGTCAAATATGACATGATTGTTTGGAATCAACTTTTTTTTATGAAAAAATAAAGAAGTTTGTTCAAATAAATTATATAATGATTTCGGTTTTCCTACAATATAAATGACCATCTTTCTTGGAATTAAAAATCAATGTTATATTAACAGAACACAATAAATTCAACAAAAAATTAAATTCGAAAACTTACGTTTTATTTTATTACACAATGAATATGATTTACTTAGTTTACACTTACACTATCGATTCTGAAGGTAATTCCTATCCCGAAATTCAAAATTTAGAAATTTTGTCAATTTATAAAAGCTTTTGATTTTGAGGCTTGAATTAGTATTTTGTTCCTACGCAATGCTTTTCGTTGTTTTAAGATATCCCACAATACAATTCATTTGTTTTTAAAATTTAAATATATGTTTCGCTTTGAAATAGAAGGCATTTAGTATTAATAAACTACAATGTGATGCCACTTCAAATAACCATGGAATAACCAAGTTCGATTTAAAAACAATTTACGAATAGAGGATTTCTCTTAAAAGTTATCTAAAAGCTTTAAATGCCATCAATTTATGTTTTAAATATATATTTATGTTGATTTTACAATTATTATTCTGTAGAACTGTTACCATCAGATTCTCATTCAATATCAATCTTTATATGCAAACAATTGCTAACATTCAAAATGAATGGCTGATCATGATTTGAAAACTATATTACATATTCAACATTGAGTCAAAAAAAATTTACTAAAGAGAAAATAACAAATTTTAAGACTTTAATATTTAGTGAAAATTTTCGAATTAATCAAATGCAACTATTGAAGGTTTCTTCAAGACAAATATCTTGCTTAAAATTATATGTTTTTAAAAACTTCCGTTACATGAATGGTACTCAATGACCAAATCAGAAAAAGTAAACATGCAACAAAAAAAAGCATATGTCCACGTCACATACCTTTAGTTAATTTAATACTGCTAATGTTTTTTATTACGTTACAAAATGCAATTTTGTTTGAGAGAAAAATTAATTTGTTATACAATAAAGAATTAAGAAATCAGTTAAAATGAAATAATAATCGTTTGCATAAAATCATTATTCGTAAAATTTTAATCGGGAAATGGTAGAGAAAATTTTGTAAAGAAATGCGATCAGTTTTAAGTGTCAAGATATAATATAAGTTAATAATTAAATATTTTTAAAATGTCATTATTGATATTTTATAAAAATAATATCATTGGAATTTAAAGAGATGTGAAGAAAATACTGCAAACATTTTATGTTCTTTAGTCATTTGTAATATATTGAATTGAATATAAAATACATTTCTTTGAAAATGTTATATGCTTGAAAATTTTTCTCAGTACCTCGAAATTATATTTTTTTATGTGTCATTCAATACGAAGAGAATTGTAGAACTTTCGCTACGTGTAGAATTATTTCTGAAACGTAAACTTAAGTTCGAGAAAATATCTTTTAGGATCAAATTAAGCCGTCAACAAGTCAAGATTACATGGCTTACATAAATTCTGTCAACGGATTTTAATCTTTGTTTAATATTATCTGATCAAACAGAATTCAATAAACTAATGCCTTGCGAAGAAATACTTTAATAAGCTTATTGACAAATTTATTTTCACTTATTAAAAAAGAAAAAGTATTTTGAAGTGTCTTCCAAAAAAGTCAAGATGAGAAACAAAATTATGCGCGGTTAAATTTTCTACAGGACAATTTTTAAAATTTTATAAATTTAAAGACAGTTAACAAGTACCATAAAATTAACAAATGTCATTGTAATTAAGTGTTACATAAGAATTAAAACTGTAATTTTATATATTGTCTGATTGAAAATTCATAAGAAAAATATTTTTACCATGAACATTTTTTTTCTTTTTAAGAATCATCTATAACATTGCCTTTCGAGTTATTGTTTAGAGATTTATTTTAATAAATTTCTTTAAATCTATATGGATTTTTCTTATTTTTTTTTAAAATAATACTTCTATATTTAATTTTATTAGTATGTTTTCCAAAACAATTATTCAAAACCTTTGAGAAGCAATTTTCGAATGAGGCAACAGAGATGTAGAAAATAGAATTATATTTTACGGAGAACAGTTGTTTTTCGGATATACATTCCAGGATTTAAATTACTAAACTCCACGAGACAGATTAAGAACAAACCAGCTTTTTTCCATATACATAAAATATATTTCAAACTCTCAGCGCTAAAGGTATAAGAAAGTCTTATAATTTGACTTGGATATTTTCAGCTCCTGAGAAATATATTTTTAAAAACATCAAAATTTGCTAAAATGATAGAATAGATAAACGAAACAAAAAAAAAAATTACTAAAATATGAAGGGAAATTGTTCTTAAAAGTTTTATAAAATGATGAAGAGAGTAAACAAATAAATGAACACCCTTATAATCAGAAGATCTTTGGAATAGGATTTATGCTTAAGTTAGCAATGTTTACGATGTGCATCAATTTATTAATAATATATCAAAATCTAAGTCAGGATCATTAGTACGTGAAATAATTCTTTGATCAAATGAATCATAATTAACAAAAGAGCATTCGTTCTTACATGTTTTTTCCCTTTACTTTAATTAATTATTCTTCTGGATTCAAGAATGCACTGACCTCCACTCTTCTTGTCTAGAACTAGTGATCGTTACATTTAAAGTAATAATCTCTTCATTAAACCCTTTAAGAATACGTCCAACTATCTTTAATCGAGTTTTCTTCTTGTAAAATGAAAACAAAGTTTATTTTTAAAAAAATTCGGTTTTTTTTCCCCCTCATTATTATACATTATTTTTCAATAAGAAAAAATTCATTACGCACTTGATACACTTTAAGTCATAGAAAATATTTTGAACAAATGAGACTAATCAAATGTTAAAACTATGAAAACAATTTTTTATCGTAATAAAATATTAATAACTTTTTATTGTATGAAAGAAATGAAACATTTGTTTACATTATTTTATAGAATAAAGATGGAAAGGAATCTTTGTTTAGTATTGATTTTAATTTATTTACGCAATTTCGAAGAACATAATAAATAATTATGCAAAAGATCATTTTAATAGATCGATTTAATTTAATAATATTATATATCGTTTCATAAAAAATTTAATTACACGATTTACTTTAAAACTCAGAATATGTAATTAAAATTGCAAAAAATGTACGAGATATTGTTCATACTATAGAAAAATGCCTAAGTGAATAATTTGAAATGAATTTCGGGCTCTTTTATGGAGAAAAAGATTATTACACATTCAATTAAGTTTTAGTCCTGAACCATTCTTGGTATAGAATTACTGCTGTTTAAATAAGAAATGAAAATGTGTTTAAAATACGTTGAAAAATATTTCTAAGGCAATCAATAGAAAATATTCTTCCACGTTAAATGTAAAATTCTTCTTAAAATTTGGTAAAGTATATACAAAATTGAAAAATAAAAAAAATTATAAAAAGAAATATAAATAATCCAAAACGGTAGTTATTTGACACCGAAAAATAAAAGTAACTTGCATCTAACTGATTAAAATCGAATGGTTTTCTTTAAAATTGAAGAAATAATCATATATTTCTTATGGGATATTAACGGAACCAGAATAAAATAATGATGAAACAAATTGTTTTAAAATGGAAAATGTAAGAAAAAAAATTCAGCAACATTAATTTTAGAAAGAAAAAAAAAAATAGCATTGATGGTAAAGGAAAAAAGAAATAAGGAAAAAAAAAAGTAACTTAAGAAGCCAAAAGATGCTGAAGTAAATCAATCTGATTACATAACATGAGAAGACTGATTTAGAACAGACTCTGTCCACATCTTTTAATATAAACATTTCCTTATACCGAAAACAGAAATCTTTTTGTAAGTTTTGGTTACATCTCAAAACAAATAAAAAAAAGGAATTTTTATATTTATATCGAAGCAATGAGTAAACACCAAAATGAAAACTAAAAAGATTCCACTCTTTTCAATACTTACAAAAAAAAATCAACACTTATAACATATTTTCTCCAAATATATTGTCAGAAATAAATTTTTAATAGAAATGATTCATTACTTTTGACTTATAATGAACCGCGGTTTGACATTATTCTTCTCTTAAAATTGTTTAAGAAATTGATATTCAATTAAAGTTCTCGTTGCTAGTTAAGTCTGAATTTTGATGACTATACATTTTTCATTTGATACGCCGTTTATAGGCATTGCTAACAAAAAAAATATAAACTATGAAGTTTAAATTAAAGGGGATAATAGGCATACATATTACGTGATAATAGGCTCTATCTTCCTTGAAGGTCATTTGAAAAAAATTTTCAATTTTTCATTCTCTATTTAGGAGAAGGGACGTTATCTGCTCTTACTTGTTTTTTTTCGTTGTTGTTGGCCGGTTTTCATGCATTTACAATTAAACTATATTACACGCATATAACGGTTTTTTAATATATATATATATATATATATACTTTAATCTATGATCTGTTTAAATATGAGTAGTTTGGTTTTAGACTATTACAAATGGCTATTGAAATGTACATGTGTAACATTTTAAATTTTTTTTGAAAACTTTTTGCGTAATTCTTTAAATTATTTAGAGTTTTTTTATATATAAATTTTGTCTATTTTTGAGTCCTCAATGATTGTATTTTGGACCCGTATTAATTTCTACCGATTTTAGGAAACGCATTTCAAAATATTCTAAAATATTTCGTTTGAAATCAAATATATGGTAATTAGAGTAAAAATAATTTAAGTATAATAATAGTATGCTTCATCAAACAGTTAAATCAGAGAAAATGTTTTTGAGAATTCGAGAAATGTTATTTTTATTTATAGAAGGCAGAATATTTAAAAAAAAAAAAAAAAAAAAAATGGAGGAGGAGGAGAAAGCTGATAAGTAAAGATATTGGGATTACATAGTGAAAGGATCTGATTACAAGTAATGAAGTCTGATTGAAACCATATTCCAACCGCTTCCATAAAAGTAAACAATTCCTTATGTTGAACATAACAAAGAATTTCATTGTGAATTTCGATTTCATTAAGTCTGATTCGGGAAAAAATACAACTTTTTTTTGTTATTTTTATAACAGCAATGAATACACACAATAGATGTAAAATACTTGTAATTGTGCAGCATTGATCAAAGAAATGTATCAATACATTAATTTACCTCTTTTGAAAATTAATTGAAAAAAATCAATAAATCGTTTCCACAATCCTCTATTCAAACACGATTTTTCTTTTCCCTCTTCATTTAAGAAAAATTACTTCGAATTTTTTTAATCACATATTTATTATCGTCTAAGATCTACACAATTCTGTATTTCTGCAAAAATTAATATTGACTTTTTCTAAAAAAAAGGTTTATATGCTAGAAATTATGCAAGAGAAATATAAACATCAATATAATAAAATAATAATAGTACTATACAAGGAATTAAAAATAAAATATTTCACATATTTTTTGAAATTATTTCAAACCAACTTGCCAATATTAAAACTTTTCAAGAAAATAGGTAAAGTGAAATGAAGAAGAAAATTTTTTTTTTATTATACCTCTCGAAATAACTCATATTAAAAGTCTGCATATAATATTTAATGTGATTTAAAATTTTATAGAAAATAGTTTTTGAAATATTAAAAAAAAAAATGGTATTTAAGAATTTAGTTTTGAAGTTCAAATATTTTAGATTATAAAATCACTTGCCATATTTAATTTTACAAAAAAGCCAAGTAATTAAACTAACGATTTCCATCACCACGTCAAATCCATCGCATAATTGATTTTTTTATATTCACATTCGATATAAATATATCAATAAATTAGGATTTTTTGTTCTTTTTAAATTCACCCAAATTTTCTTTCCAGAATTTTTATGGGGAAAAAAATTAATATTTCTTTCATGATATCACACGTGTTATTTTCATTCATATGTTATTTTCAAATAATTTAGAGCATTTTTTTAATTAAAAAACCAGGTGATGCAATAAATTTTTTGCAATATTTTTTTTATAAATATTACCTCTGACTTTTACTGAATATATATATATATATATATATATATATATATATATATGATTGCATCACATTATCTTTTGCAATAAATATTTTTATTCACATTTGATAACTATATCAATCAAACACAAAAGTCTTTTTTTTTTTAATTCGTAAAAGCAACCAATTTAAATAAAACTATTTTCAATATCCGATTACCGCAAAACTTAGCCACCAAATTAATCGAAACAAGAAACCAATTACTTACAGAACATAAAAAGTAATATCCATATCTCAATCTGTCACGCAATCCGATTATTAATCGCAATCGTTCACTAGACGTGGTCACCAAAAATACCACTGTCAACTTATCTGAAGAATACACCAAGTACGACTTTCGCTTCGGTAAGCTTCAGACGATATTACGCTCCGCGGAGGTGCAGAAGATGCACGCACGCACACGGCTTGACGCAACAGGTTTAAATGTGACGTCATCCGTTTTCATACACGCCCCAATCAGTCACGTGACTCCGTATTCTCTGCACATCACTGATGAAGGATAGAATGGTGATATACTGAATGTGATTGTTTGAACTGTCCTTTGTAAACATTGACGGATATGTTTCGAGAACGAGTTTTTCTCGAGGAAGTTCAAAGGTTTCTTTTCTTTTCTTTTTTTTTTTTTTTTTTTTTTTTGGGGGGGGGGGGTTCTTTGGTTATTCTCCTGAGAAAGTAAAGAACATACTCGTTATAGGTTTGCTTGAAAAAAATTTTTTTTGTTAAGGTATTTATACCGTAAGTAAAAATATATAGCAGTTTCTGAAAAACAACATAAATATAACGTCATCAATTCGATTTTCTTTTCAAATGAGAAGGATATCAGAAATATGTAATTTAAAAATAGTAAATAAAACGAATTCTTACTCTAAAATGAATAATAAAAACAAAAACGTGTAATAGAAATTAAATTAATGAATATATTAAACTATGATGAAAAGTTGATTATATTTCGGTTACTTTTAGATATGGAAGAACATATTACTCTACAAACCTAAAATCAGATTTCCAACATAGCTGTAGGAAAGTTAAATTCTAAAATTTAAAATTAATTTGCTAAAATATGTCGTTTTCGATTAAATTAATTCTCACTTTAGTGTAGCTTGGGCAAGAAGGGTAGGGCTGTTATAAATATATAAATTGTTGTGATAAAATCAGGAGATAAAATACATTTTCTCTTTAAATAGAAATAATTTTGTTTTAGTGTAACTATCAGTATAAACTAACCATTTTCTATTTACTTAAAGAAGTTTAATACGGAATAAAGAGCGAGGGCTTACGTACTCCAGTCTGCATGGGAATAAATTAAAATTAGTGAAAAATTAAAATAATAATAAGACATTCAATAAGCAATTCAAGGAAAATAAGGTGCATCAATAGCGCAGGATAGACATCAAAAAATTATTTTGAAGTATTCCATTTCATAATATTTAACAGCAATCAATTAATAAAATAAGTTGTATGGATTACATTTTTATAATTGTTAGTGAAATAATTTTATTATAAATATATATATATATATATATATATATTTTAAATTTTTCTTTCATAAATTTTCAGTATATATATATATATATATATATATATATATATATATATATATATATATATATATATATATATAACCATTATACATTTATTACTATTATGATTACATTATAATCTACTGTCACACACTTATCATTTACCTAGAAGAAGAAAAAAAACAGCATTCGCATTGGCAAATTATTTGGTAATTAGTCTCAGACTATTTTTGATAAAGTAATTTTTTGCTCGACATACCTAAAAAGCTTTGAGAATGACAAATGAATTTGAGAATGCAGTTTTTTCTAAAGCAATTAAACAGGTTATCTGAGGTCTTATAATTGTGTATTCATGAATGGGTAACAAATTATCACGGAATACAACTGATGAAATTTCAAAATATCGAGCACAATCTTAGGAGGTCGAGGGTTGACAAATTTATGGAGAACCTTCTTTAATTAAAGGGAATACTTCTTCGTTACTAATATTGAATTTTAGAACATAAAAGAAGAGAGTTCCATTATTAATAAAAGCGAGAAAAATATTGAATATGTAGGAGAGGGCCATGGGAGCGAGAGCAAAATTTTCTAAGCAAATTCGAATTTTCGAAAGAAAAGGGGAGAAAGAAAAAAAAAACTTACACTTTTTCTTCTAATATTATTCCTAATTTTTTATTCTTAACAAAATAATTTGATATACTTGTCATATAAGTAAAGTTGTGAATCATCGCTTCATATCAAAATGTAGAATTCAAATTCAGAACCGAGTTTCACGTCGAAAAATATTCTAATTTTGAAGAAAGTTCGTGAAGTTATAACACAGATATTTGTGAAAGAAAATGTGTCCTTAAAATATAAGAACATTCTGTACAAATACGAATTTTTTACTTTAATAAGTGAAGTTTCAAAAATTTATGTTGCATAGCAGAATGGAAAACTCTATACAGAAAACGGTTTGTCCCGAAGCGAATTTAAATAGAAATTAACAATGTAATGCAAATCACCGTTAAACCTTGTTAAGTCAGAATAATTGTGACCATGGATTCTCATCCCAGGATATCGAAAATCCGAGTTAATAAGAGAATGGAAAGAGGGATAAAAGGAACATAAAACATACTTACAAAAAACCCATTTTTATATCCAACAAATTGAGTATGAATCATATTTAATCAAGATAAAGACGTCTACTTTGGGAACAATGGGAGTGCGCTTCAAGCTGTTTTACGGCATTTTCCATTAGACTAAGTAATACAGGTTGACATTTGTCATTAAAGATTAGAAATATAACTAAAGTTTTGTGAACTTTGCTCAGAATATTTTTAAATAACTTTCCTCTTTTTCCTTTCTTATATTAACAGCTGTTAGAAGATTTTAGAAAAGGTATAACTTTTCAAAACACGTGGATGAAACGAATAAATATTATTGTGGAAATTATTTTAATCGCTTAGCAAATTTATACTCCGGGTTATCCAGGGATCCGAATTAAAGAGTCCGACTTAACGGGTTCCTACTGTACATGCATATAAAGATCCTTTAAATGGAATGTATAAATTTATAAGTTAACATACAATACTCTAGATTTTCAAAGACCTTACTAAACGACCCTCGAATGTATACAAACGAGTAAAAAGGTTCCGACTTGAGATCTTCTCCTGTAAAACTCTCTATATATGATAGTGAAATCGGAATAAAATATTAATCTTGGAGTATTTTTGTACCTGAATACGTGTTCTAGGTCCTATTTGAATTCCTTAAGATTAACTGAAGACAATCTAGTCCACGTGTTAAGTATGTGTAAAAACTTTCAATATCAAAGCTAAATTAGAATGCATATTTTCATATCTTATTACATAAACTTTTAGTAAGGTTAATTTGAATTAAAGTGCTTAAAAATTATATTTAGACTGTGAAAAATACACTGTTCATATGTTTCATAGTATCTAACTGAAGTTTCTTGACTGCTAACTTACATAGTTTTTATATATATATATATATATATATATATATATATATATATATATATATATATATATATATATATATATATATATATATATATATATATATATACATGATTCTCGAGCTTGAAAAAGTTTTCCATTGTTGATTTGAATTGTTATTCAGATCCAGTAAAGGAATAATTAACTCTTCTATCAATCTAATGAGAAATTCCATGAAGAAGATAACAAAAAAGTGAAATACAATTTATAAAATCCCATTAACTCTTACAAAAATAATTTAAATGCGATTTTGAAAAAAAAAAATATTATCATCCTATTTATATGAAATCGAGTCAAGAGTGATATATAAATAAATATTACAGTTAGATCATATTTAGCGTTTCCTCGATTAACGCTTGATACAGCGCTGTTATATTTTGTTTTGCTAAATTTCACTTTGTATGGGATTTTTTTAATTGCAATTCGGTATGTAGCTCATAAGTGCCAGAATAAATTCATTTATTATGGCACTTATGAGTTACATATTCATTCATTATGTAAACTAATTGAACATACAGAAAAGACATTAAGTATATATGTGTAATATTTTTGTAATACTTTTGAGCATATGTATGTGTATTATGCATGATATAAGTGTTTACGAACATAATGTGCAAAGAATATTCGTTTCCATGTATTTACTATGTAAATTAGGTTAGGCGGCAGCGCTAGTATTCTTTATTCGGTTTGTCCATGAGGGGTATCGCAAAAAATTAATTAATCAAATTTTCGTTCTTATCAAAAAAAACTTTGCATATTCTTATAGTAAGGAAGGTAGAGCCAGGACTTTCACTAAAAATGAGCTTTATATTCTATGAATATGTTTTTATCATGTACTCATATAACATTATGCACAAATTATGTAATATCTATATATAAGTTAAAATTAAATTAAAATTTATTTATTTTTAATCGCGTGTTCCCTTGCCCTATTTACTATGAATTAAAATGACCTCCTTTCCTGCTATTTCATTTAGTACTTCGCGATTTGAGCTCACATCCTGAGAGCTAAACCAGATTTCACAGGTATAAAAAAGCAAAATCCCAAAATCGAGTAATTTTTAATCAGCCTAATGAAACGTTTGAAAGATTTCCTCATCAAATATTCAATGACATCAAAGAAAAGGAAAATATTTTTCTTAACAACATTCCGATAAATGAAAGAAAATATGCATATTGATACAGTAAAAAGTTAGCCCTTAATCAAAAAAATTCTATGAATGAAGCGTATTGCTTTGCAACATGTCATTACAGCTATAATATGCAAGTAAATTTAGATTTTTCAAATTTTCTACGATCCTCTTTCAACTCGAGAAATTTATCTTCTGTTGTTTCTTCTATTACATTCCTCTTTTTCCCCCTTAATCCATTACTTTTCATCTAATTTTCTTCTGTATTATGTGAAATAAACTCTTTTTCATAACCGAAAACAGAATTACATGCTATGAGAAACGAACAAAATTTGTTTGCCTTATTTTATCAAAATAACATGATATGTAATTTAATTTATTTATGTATCTAAATTATCGTAGAGAGATGTTGTCTTTAATAGCGTATTTTAAATTACTATGATTGATGTCTTATTAAGTTTTGTGGGTTTTTGATAAACTAATTGCTTGAAAAACTTGTTTGTTTATTTTAGCGTTATTGATATTAAGATAATTATAAACAAGGCATATTATTTATCAGTAATAACATAATTTTGTATTTTTAGATGAAAATTTTATTTAATATATTATTAAAATCTACTAAGAATTTTTGAAATTCTGATAAATTATTTCAATTTTAGCTTACCTTAAAAGAGTAAAATATTAGGCGGAAAAATAAAATGGAATTCACAAAATTTCTCTTCTCGTTTTATCTTTTCAGTCTTTGTTATAGTTGTTAATTTACATTAATATGTCAAAAAGTAAGAAAGTTTAAGAATAATGTAGAAAATAATTTTATAGACATTATTTTAGGGTTGTTTTTCAATATTTTAATTTTCTACCATTTTTTTTTAAAAAAAATGTACCCCAATTAAAGCTTTCATTTATAGTTAACAAATTAAAACATAATTTAAACTTTTGTACATTGTAGAATGAAGCTAAAAAATTGTTTAAAATCTTATAAATGTATGAATGATAAAGTTTAATCGATTACTCAGGTTAGTTAATGGAGCAAAGTAGTTTGTATTTTTTGGACAAGTTTATATGTACCAGTAAGAAACAAACAGTTTAAAAAATTTTATAAACAACATTTGAATAAAAGGCTTTGAAAATTTAAAATAATTAAAAAAGTAGCCCAGAGCAACCAGAAAACTAGTTGTACGTGGGCGTCGTTAATTATTGTGAGGTCGGGTGAGAAATAAAAGAGAACATAGTGTTAAACTAGGACTTAAAAGTCGTTCTACGGGTGTCTTATTGTATGACACAGTTATCTTTATTCAGAAATAATAAAAGAAAAGAAAATCTGCAGAAATTGTTCGGGTCATATCATTTAAATCCTGAGTGAATCCTGGCATACTGATTTTGACCTAACTGTAAGTCTGTGGTATCTAACACAAAGCTATTGAGAAAGTAGGTTTGAAACGTAGTAAAGGCATTTACCTAAATTATCATGTTTATCAAAATTTAAAGACGGAAAAACAACTCTGAACTCTTACAACATTCCCTTGTTCCCACAATTCTTAAAGCTAAATTACAATAACTCAAAGCATGTGTATTTATTAAAAAAATATATTCAATTAACTTTTATAAATGGTAAATTTTATATAAAAAAATATTTAAGGTTACATTAAATAATTGTTCAAGAAAATCCCTGAATAAAAATGAAATTTAAGTTATATGGGGGGAATTATAGTTTAAAAAAAAGAATACTATACAAATAAATTTAATTATATAATTAATATAACTGAAGTTTTGAAGACTGATTACTAATATTTATAGAATATAGTTATCTAAAATATTATTTTTCATTTATTCATTTTTAATATTGGCTCTCTCCGCAGATTAGTCATTAATTCTTCCAGTAGTTAGAGTTTTATTATGAAATACTTTGAATTATCTCAAAGTATATTGTGTGTTTTTAAAACTTGATGAGCAGCGTTGAAATGAAACCTTATCTTTACTGCAGAATACATTTAACTGTTAAATATGTTAGAAATGAATTAAATTTGTATGCGATTTATTTATTCTTTGTTGAAGGAGGAATTGAAATATAAAATTAAGGCAGTGAAACTCAAATAAAATTAGGTCACAATCGCGAAATTTCATTTTCAGCATGTGGACACGGTTGCCCAGTGGTCGTCCCGTAGCATGGTGTGGGAATTTGGAGAGGGAGTACAAGTTCAGGTGTTCCGTCTTCGTTCCTTGACCGAGGTTCAAAATCACGAGGTCCGACGCCCTTGTGTAGCGACTGTGCGATTTCAATATATGTGAGTGTATTAATAATCAAAAATTGAATAAAGAAAGCGAAAAGAATTTTAAAAATGAGTTTTTGTAGTATGAAAAAGGATATCGTAATATTATACAAAACATATTAAAAATTTATTTAAAACTAAGGACTTAAGAGAGAGAGAAAAAAAATAGAAATAATTACAAAATATTACTTGAAAATGTAACTAAAGCGGCCTAACAAGATGGTAAGAAGTAATTAAAAATTGAAATTTCCTTAAAAAGAAACAAAAAGGAAATAAAATTATTTTATATTGCCAATGACTTAGGATAGTGGTGTGTTTTCATACATGTATTGATGATCAAATAATCACACACATTGATAGCTTGAAATTATAACGTAAAAACCTAAAATTCAAAATCCAAAGTAAATAGAACTCTATAAAAGAAACAGAAAAAGGATACCAAACAGTTTAGAAGCAAGTAGTATAGGAAGTACTAAAAGCACATAATTATAAACTACCATAAAGTAAAGGAAAAAATCAAAATAATATAAATTAAATTCATAATTTAACTAAAATACAACACCAACTGGAATTATACTACTATGAAAAGTATCATGGTTGTGTTCAATAAACTTTTCCGTATAAATAACTAATTATTTAAAAACCAGCACTACCATCTTTATACCAAAGTTAGAATTAATTTTTTTCAATGGAAAAATATTTTCAAAAAATCAAAAAGATAGTGACAATTCATTAAATTAATAATTTAAAAAGAATTAAAAGCAATAGGAACTTTTTTTTGAATAAAACTAGAACTAAAAATAACAATAAAAAAATTTATATAAAAATTTTTAAAAAGAAAATTATTCTATTTTATAATTTTCATATTTTAAGTTCATTTTTGTAAATTTAATCGAATAATAACTTTGAATGCTATTATTGTACAATTTATTTTAATTATTTTGAATATCTAAAAAACAATTAACCAATACTAAATTAAGTAAGGTTATAGTTACTGAAGATATTCTTGAATATCGATGAGCTTAAACTATCAAAGAAAGATATTTCATTCACAATGTATTCAAAACTATCTCTTTCGCTATAAATTTTATTAAATCTCCTTTACTTTACAATTTTAAATTAATATCTAAAAACTCAGTTTCATGAATATTTTTATTAGTTTGCAATAATTTTAAATAAAAGAAAAAAAAAAAAATCCCAGGTTTGAGTTCTAGATTAAATTGATTTTGAAAAATTATTACGTCAGCAATATTTCTAAGTGAAGTATAATTACCATTATCTATAAAATTTTGATCATAGATGTGCGTAAATATATATTAGCTAGACTATTACTTGAAGGACCAACGCATGGTATGTCTTTAATTTGTTTATATCCTTTATTAAAAATAATATAATTTTCTTTTTGAAACAAATTAATTAGAAATTTAATTTTTTCATGAGAAATGGAACTATTATTATTTAACTTTTTAAAATTAAGAAGAAGAATTTTAATTAAATCTTCAATACCTGTAAGATTAAACAAATCTTCAAAATCATTGTTACGTATTGTGTAAACTCTTTATCATTAAAATATTTAATGATTTCACCAATAATAGGTTTTAATAATAACTATAATATCCAAACCATCAATAATAGGGGGTTTTTTTGTAAAATTTTATCTGCTTTAGTAATGTAAAAAAGAAAAAAAAAGTGTGTGTGTGTGTATTAAAACCATTAATCACACAGATCTAAATTTAAAAGATGCTCTTATGAAATTTGAAAGTTAAAAAAATATATGGATATTTTTTGTATTATTAATATTATGACCCATTTTCTTATATAAAATTTTAATCTCAGAAATTCCTGTCCTACTATTGGCAATTCTAATAAAAGATCTACTGACTTTCCTAAACAAATATTCTTTCAGATATTTGATCTCTTTCTTAATTGTTTTGTTGTGTAGCTTCTTCTTTTTCTCTTGTTCTAAGTTTTTGCATTTAAAAATTTTTCATTTTTCTCAACCTTTCGTATAAACTAAAAAATATATTTGTTTGTTTCCTGAGTAATTTTATTCTTTTTTTCTTCTAATATTTTAATTCTTGCTTCTATGACAATTTTTATTAGCTATTTCAGTTCATTTGTCTTATTACTGAAATAAAATTTTAATTATATGTCTAGCGGTAATGTGGTTGCTTTATATCAATTATTACAGGATTTTATTTAGATCTTTCGACATGACATTTTTATTGAAGTAATTTTTACACATAGACTTATTTATTTCAAATTTGTAATTATTTATTTATGTTTTTCATATTAGTTATATTTCAATCTTCTATTTTTTTTTTCTAATCTAGTACGTCTCCTTAGCTTTAATAGTGTAGTTCTTTTGTTAGACATGATATTTTTTCATTTCTCTATTACATTTTTCTATTTTTATGTATAATCTAGTTGCTCTTTTTTTTTTTAAAAAAAAAATGTTTTTGTATTACTGTAGATTTTTGCTTTAAATGTATTTTATTATATTATACTTATGTATATGTGCCATTTATCGAAGTTTATACTTTATTCTTTTTTTGTATTAAAATCTTTTTTTTACTTCTATTTTATACATTTTTATAATTCTTTAAAAAAAATTAACGTTTTTTAAATTCTTATTTTTTGTATATTCTTGCTTATATAGTTATTTTGGTACATTTTGATTTATGTTTTGCTATGTATATATTTTGAATGAATAGCTAAGTGATTATATTTATATAATCTTTCTTGATTTTAAGGTATTGTATTTGGTTTCCTAGACCTAATTATTTTTGTTATGCCATATACTTATACATTATAAAAATTATGCTTCTACTTTTAATGTTTTATGAATTTCTGCGGTTATAATTTTAGTGACTGGTAATAGGTTATATTTATATTTTCTTAATTGGTATTAATGGTATGTTTAGTATCATTAAAAAAATATTTTTTTTGTATTGGAATTTGTCTTTATGTGAGTTGTCTTTATTTCTCTAGTTAGATTTTACTGTTATACGAGTATGTGTGCTTTTAGAAGTATAATAGTAATATTTATTTAGGACTTTAACTGAATTAGTTTTGTTGAATGAATATTTGGCACTGGTTTTGATTAAGGTTATGTTTTTTTTATTGTGATTGAGTTTACTTTTAGGATCTGTGACTATTGTTATTACAGTAGATAAATTTAAAGTGTACTATTTTGATTTCTTTTGCATGAGAATTTTGAAAGAATAGTTTTTATAATCACTTTAGATTCTTGCAAGATGTTACAGAACAACAATAAATAATGATTGCTGCACAAAGAAATTTAAAAAAAAATGTTGGTATGATATTTTCTGCTCTAAAAATTATAAAATAATCTTTAAGGTAGTAACGAAAATAAAATAGATTATGTATAATAAATTTCTTTTATTATGGAAATATACTTACTTAAAAAAATCTTTTTAATCCGAGTTTTAATTCAATATTTAAGAGCTGTAAGAGAAATTTTACAATTATAGATGCTTATAATCACAAATCATTTTACAGGATTGCTATCCAAAAGAAATGTTTCTTTGTTAGTAATATCTATTTGTAACTAGGAAGTTACAATTAGATATTTCTAAAAAGAATTGCAGAATAATAGTAAAAAAAAAAATAATAAATAAAAAAAAAAGATTTTTTTTTCCTGCTGATTTTTTGTAATGTTTATTAAGTTTCCGTACTTCATTACGCAAAGTTAATTTGTAGCAACAAACAACAATGCACTACTGGATGCCGCAGAAGTCAGGAACCCTTTTAGAAGTCCGCAATTTGATAAACACAGAAAAAAAGTTACGGCAAATTTACGGTTGACTGTAATACGGGAGAGTTGTAAATTTCATTGAAAGAACAATAGTATAATTCTGCATTACACACGTTTTCAAGTGTAGCTGTTGAGTAGAAAAGCAATCATGTGTTAAATCGAAAACATGCCGCAGAATTTATGGCTGTCAGGCTGATTTTGAATGTTTGTGGGTAATGCTGAATGTATTAGTAAGCTACGACATATGATGAAAATAGTACCTGAGTCATGTTCTATGTTTTAATGTAGATTTCTCGACCGTGTCCGGTAATAAACGTTTGCTAAAGCTTTATTTTTATTTTTTTTTCTGCCTGGTACTGAGTGAGACAATATGATGTGACCGCTTTATTCATTTTCATCTCTGGAAGCATATGTGTTCTTAAATGTTTCATATTCTGAGGATGTATAATACTGCAGAATACATAATTCTCTTTATTATGTTTGAAAGAGCACTTTTTTTCATCCTTCTTTCACTTCTGGATCAGTCATCTGAAAAATTTTTAGTAAATCTTTTAAATGCGGGTTCACTTTTTAATATTGTTTTAATTTAATTATTCATTCATTATAAACATTTTTGTATTCAATGAAATGAATAAATTAAAGCTAAAAATTGACAAAATAGCAGAAAGTGGCCAGTAATATTAACCAAAAACAAATTCAAATACTACCTGAGTGTTTAAATGGCATTATGAAATGCTGCATTTATTTGTACGATAAGTGTACAATACAACAGATTTTTAAATGACTTCAAGAGGAAAATCAAGTTTTATGTAAAATACCTCTCTAAAATATCTTTTCTTAAACTGAGTTACTAACCAAAAATTCAAATAGAATTTTTAGAACCTACCTTTGTTTAATTCAATTACTTAAAAATGTGCAATCAGATGCTTTTTGATTCCGCATTTATTTACATGGCATTAATTTATACTCTACCACATTGAAGAAGAATTAACGATACCGATATAAAATTCCAAGAAAGATATTTTATTTAAACATTTAATAACATTAACTATCAGCTATTTACAATTAAGATTGAAATTTATGAATCTTTTTTTTTTTTATTGAACAGGAGGTTTTTTTTCAGTGGCCTTTTTTCTCTGGTACGAGTGTCGTTCAATAAGTCTTCAAAAAATCCAAAAGATGGCACTCGTAACATCGAAAATTGTTTGGTTTTATTAAGCATTATGATTCACTAGACAGTTGTCTAAGTCTCAGTTACTCTTATTCGTGATCATAACGCATTTCACACTTCGAAATTTACACGTCAGAACTTTTCCTGCCGATAACATCATCCTCGTCTTCTTTGGAGCAGATTCAATGGACGCAACCCATTGTTTTGATTGTTGCTTTGTTTCCGATATATAACGATGATTCCCTTTATCATCGACGGTGACAACTCGATGCAAAATGACGTCGGCAACTCGTCACGGTAGCAATCAGATTTTGACTTGGCGGCAAATTACTACCAAATCAAAATTAATTTAAGAATCAATGCCAAATTAGTTTTGGCTCCCTTTAGTAGATGGCAGCACCCAGTGATGATAACAATTTTCCTTGATGATGCCATCTGTCTTCAAATACAAGTACTTTTTGAACCACCTTCGTTTCTACCAAGTGCCTCACTGTGTTGAGATTCGAATAGGATCGCTCTTATCTTTTCATCGAAGAATTTGCCAAACTTGTGGAAATTCAAGTGTTTGAAGTAGCTCGAGGTTTATTAATATTGGTTGGACCAATTTCAGATCGAAAGTACTCAACTTTTTTTTTTTTTTGAAGTCTGGATTGTCAAGCAGGAATATTTATGAGACAATGGTCGCTTGAAAATAATTTTTTGAGATTATTTCGGCAGGTCGGGACCTTTGAACAAAGGAGTCGACTTTTTTAAGGGAGAGAGAATAAGATTTGTTACAATGAAAATAAATGTAGCATTGTAAACACGATAAGCTCAAATTACAATACTTTTAAATACCATCAAGAAGAGGATAATCAAGTTTTACGAAGAATACTTATCTAAAACATCTTTTCTTATACTGAGGTAACAATATCCAGAGCTCAAAAAGAATTCTTAGAGCTTAATTTAGCGCTATTTATGTTAATTTACTTAAATGTATGTAACCTGATGTTTTTGGATTCCATACTTGAGACCTTATATAAAAGCAAAATAACTTAATATAATTCCTGTTGTTCTCATGGGAAGTAATTTGCTTCCTTCAATCAGGGTTGAGAAAGACTAATTTATTCAACGTGGCAGGGGGGAAAATTTAAGAAGCTCTTTCTACGTAATGCACTTTTGGAAATAATTTTTTTGAAGAGGGGAATGGGACTATTCACAACCTCCGAATCCGCTTCTCCATCATGACAATTCAGCATCTCAAGACATTTTTCTTCACATGTCTACAATATATTTTGCCATATAATAGCTTTAGTTTATTAATTTTCTTCACCTATTGAAAACTTCTGCCCGTCTTAATTTTTTTTTTTTAAAGGCTTTTGTAACTAAACACATCTTCTAGAATTACAAAAATATTACCTATAACTAATGATTTTTTTCTAAGTAATTAGTTTATGTGAGGGGTTTTCAACACTGTGTATGTGTGATAATTAGGTGAATTAGGAGTATTGTATGTATATATTAGGGTACAGCAAAAAACATTAAATCACTAAGGTACTCACACTTTTATAAGAGCTTTGTTTAACTGAAATTTCAGCGTTGTAGAATTGCCAGCAATGATGAAACAGCACCTAAAAAACTGAGCTTTAAATGTAGAGATCATATGAAATGAAAATAATACCATTACAAAATAAGTACAGATAAATTACTTATAAATATGAAATCAGCGGAAGGCGGCTTCCTCACAAACCAATTAGAGACGGCACATTTCACGCAATGGCTTTATTGGGGATTATAGTAATAATCCCCAATTCAGATTACAGGCAAGGATGGTTACGTCCTTAACTCTTTTACCTATTTAAAATTCAGGGTATTGACATCGCCGAAAATTTACCAGTGGAACTGCAACCACCTCTCGACTGTTTTGAAGGTTATTAGGTAGGACGCATGAACAGGGAAGCAATGGCAGGCGTCCATCACTTTTGCTGCGTGAAACGTGGAATCTAAATAAGAAGACGTTAAATGGTCGAGTTCAAATGAAAAACCACGCAGAGGTATCCTAGTTAGAATTAAGGATGGATCATCCAACGATATGGAAATTCTTTGAGGGTAATAAAAAACTTCAAAGGGGAAGAAATCTGTATTATGAACAATATGTGGCTGGTAAAATTCCTTACTTATAAAAGAATTTTGTCATTAGTAAATAATTTTAGAAACGATAATTTAACAAAGTGTACCAGAGATTTAGACTATAATTATGTTGTATTTGATATGGACATAATTTTCGAATTAATTCTACGTAATTTCTTCATATCCCATATCTGTAAACAAGTAATTATATGTATTACAAGCAACCTTTATTAAGTATTTTATTTCTACTTGGCGATAGAATGGCCCATGGCGAATCTGCCAGCTGCCGACGGACTGTTCTGTTCCGGATTCTAGACCAGTTGAATATTGATATATTCGGATTGATGATTGTAAATTTACAGAATTTTTCTGTTACCTATAATTCGGCAATATTTTCAAACAAAATCAGTACGCCAGTAAATTACCGATAGCTCCTTAAGCCCTAAATATAAAATAAAAATTTCATTATAATAAGACATTTTATTTGATTTTGTAATCTGTGACAAAAAAAAAGTATGGAAACAATTGGTTTGCTGAAAATAAATAATGTAATTAAAATTCGTCAATTTTAAAACAGATTATAAGTAATACTTTATTTTTATAATTGTTTTCATAGTGATCTATTGTCTATGTCATCTATGTGATCTATTGTCAAAGTTTTAAAAAATAAATTTGTAAAATACATAATTTATCAACATTTAAACTCCGAAATGAGATCAATTTTTGAACAAAACAATCCCGCCATAGAAATGATTTGTTTGGATTTCACATTTTTGGCTACAAAAGTAGTTATTACAGAATAGTATACACAATTTTAATATAGTTTCTCCTTCCATTTTCGAGTTAAAAACAATTTTTTCATATATTTTATTAATTTTTTAAAGTTGGTTTTTGCACCGAAGATGAATTATTATGTTGCATTTCTCTTTTTGTTTTGATTAATTCGTTAAGTTTCTCTTTCATGGCTAACGTAAAAGCATACATCGAAGGAATTGTGCTTACGGAGTTTTCGGAATCGGGAACAAGTATTATTTCTGTTTCAGCCTGGCTGACCATAACATGTGTAGTCTTTTTGTTCCTTATTTATAGACATTCAATCCATTCCACGATTTTATTTTTGACTGATGTTTTACTCATTTTATTAAACATTTTTTAATTCTCCTTTTCCATCTTATTAAGATCAGTATCGGAAAGATGCTATAAAATAATTAGATAAATCATCATTTTTTCATACTGTTGCGAAAACTTTTCTGTGTGTGGGGGGGGGAAAGAAATTAAGTCCAATTTGGAAGATAACAGTAAATGACGCTTTATTCGCAATATTCAGGATAACACACAGGTAGCAAAGCTTGGACAATGACAGCACAAATAACACAGCACTTGCACAGTTAAATGACACACAAACAGGAACAAACAGCACTTTTAATAACAGTCACAATTGTATCAGCAACGTTCAGCTCATCAGCTTGCTAGTTCTCGCAACGGACAGCCTCCGCAGTAATACTTAGTGCTTCCCGGCAGACACACGCTGCTTATCCGCAAATTCACCTGACACGCATTACTCAAAGTGTCGACAGCTTCCAGTTAATTTCTGGATCGATCTCCGTTACAAAGGCTCCGAAAACAGACTCTGACAGTTCCAATAGATTCAGGCCGAATCTCCATCACATTCACTCGGCCACGCTATCCTAGACAGATCCTCTTAATCGATTATCCGATAGGTATCCAAAGCAGACTCCTCAGACAAATTGATTCTGTACACAGACTGCCTTGGTGTATTTTTTCCTCTTCCAACCATATATGACGTTACATGGGAAAATTTATGGAAAGTCTAACTTTCTTCCCTATCGTTATCCCGTCTAAGTTCCAGCACCTTCGAATACTTTCCATTTTTCTCCAAAGTCACCAAGTTTCTCGTGAAGTCACCAAAATGATCGCCTAATTCGTCGCCAAGGCTAAAGGGTCATTACTTAAACTCTCTTTTGCTAACTGATGATTTCTCTGTAAATGTATCTTTTCCTTCACAATTGAATCGCTGCAGGGAAGCTCCATCTCACGTTCGTAACAATTTGGTGTATCAAGATCTCCTTAAGAGCATTTATTTCAGCCACAAAGCGTCTCAGCTATTGTTCAGTAATACGTGCCCAGCGAATTTTAGAAAGATGTATTATTGCTAAGTACATATTTTACAAAAACAACGGTAAAGACAATACAGAATTACCAGTAATAATTTTGAGACTAAAATTCGGAGTTTACTGATAAACCAGTTAAACAATTTGAAGTATTGCAATCCCTAACACTAATATGGTTGTATATTTTCGAAACATTAACTCTGCGTAAAATGCCAAATCTAGATAGTCACCTGGTATTAATGTCATACCATACAATGATGAACTGCATTCAACTTAAGTTATTGTTGAATATGATAAAAGTAATGTGGTTTAAAATATATAATGCATTACATTGAATATGACAAAATGTATTCTCTTTTATTATTTGTGCAAATGAAACAGATCTTTATCACATGTTGTTTACCGTTAGAAATACTAGGTGCAAATCGCAGCCAAATTTTGTTACTTGGATTTAATTCTTACAAAAATTAGTGTAAACATCGGTCAATAGACAGAGTGTCCCATTCAAAAGGGTACATTAACAAAAAATCGTTAAACAGTAAATCGTTAACAGTTACAATTACTTCGTTCCCGTTAGACTGTGACCTAGTGTCTATATTTTATGCTGAAAGCATGAGACGGAGATTTCGGACATGTGCACATCATTACTTCGGACAAAATTTAAAATTTGTCTTCTCAGGAAACGGCATGCGCTATTCTGAATATCAATCAGCAATCTTAACGCAACGGAAATCAAGGAGGGAGTTTCATATGACTCCACTTTCTGATAAAATATTAAAAGCGTGGCGTGATAAATTTCTGGCAACAGGATGTGTCTAAAATCATTCGATGGTGCTCGTGAAGGTGTTTCAGAACAAGAAGTGGAAACAATATACACAGCGCTCGCTGAAAGTCAGTCCTATGAAATCTGTCAAGTAAAAGTAGGATTTTTAAATCTACGTTGCATCGTGTTTTGCACAGGAAATTTCATTTGCATGCTTAAAAAGTTCAAATTGAGCAGCACTTATAACCGAATGACAAACCAAAGAGTTTGGAATTGGCTATCCATGTGTCTCAATGCATAGAGATTGATTCTCAATTTTTAAATTTCAATTTTTTCTCTGGTGAAGCTACATTCCCTGTTCGCGGAAGAGTTATTGGCATAATGCACGGATCTGGCGGCCAGAAAATCCCCGTCATAGGAATAAGTTTGCTCGTGACAAGCCAAAAGTGAATGTTTGAAGCTGCATATCACACCACCAGGTTATCAAACTTTTCTTTTTTTGTTGAAAAGACAGTAATAGGAGAAGCTTATCTCGATGTGCTGGAACAATATGCTTTTCCATAATTTATTATTTGCATTCTTCGATTATTTTTCAACACGATAGGGCTACACCTTGCTGGAGTTTACATGTCAGGAAAACATTAAATGTGAATTTCCATAACAGATGGACGTAATGGTCCAATATCATTGCTCCTTCATTAACCAGACATTACTCCCCTTGACTTATTTTATGGGGCTAAGTTAAAGATAAAGGTTTTGCCACAGAAATTCCTTCTGTAAATGAATTGAAAACCAGAATTGCAGCAGCAGTTTGATCAATATGTAATGTACAGTTTGATTTTACGTAATGTTTGGCTTGAAATTGACTTTTTCCTGGATAATCCCCGTGCTTCCGAAGGCTTACATATAGAAATGTATTTTTTTTTTTAATTTGGTGAGTCACTTTTCCAAATTATTACATGCTTATAATTTTGTGCACTGACATATTCAAATAAGGTACTTATGAATGGGACACTCTATAAATTTTCAGTAAAGAAAAAGTGCGTTGTGAAATATTCGCAATAATGGATTAGAGAAGAGCAGATTTTGAAGATCAAGATGATTAGAGTGATAATGAAGAATTTTTGTCATTTTTGTTACTCCACAACAAATAACAAGTATATTCAAATTAATAATATAATTTTAATTAACAATGTGTATAAATTATAAAGTGAAACATGTTTTTTTTTTACCAAGAAAAGTCAAACGGTTATTTTATGCAAACTGTTTCACTCTTAAATAGTACCGGAAGGGGTTCAAGCAAATATACTGTAAGAAAGTAAATATAGAAAGGGGGGGGGAAGTAAGTAAGTAATTGTGAAGTAAAAACAGCATGGTCACTTCATGATATATAAGATCATTAATAAATAAAATGCACTTTTTATTCAAAAAGAAATAGAATAATAAGTTTTTGCGTTAATTAATCTGGCATTTTAAAAAATTTTAATAGTTCCTAACGTAAAAAACTGTATAACTAATGACATATACAATTTTAATTTCTTCAGCTAAGACAATTAATCAAGATGATAGCTAAGAATTTTTAATTTGCGAGTCAGATGAGCTAATTTCTGGAGATTATGAATTGTAAAAATGACTGAATGTATTGCTCTAAGACAGCAAAGAAGATAAAAAAAATCTTATATTATGAAACATTTTAATTTTGATAAGACATCTATACTGATTCAGAGCAGTTAAATATAAATGGATAATAGCCAAATCGATATCTAGAACGAAGGCTTAAAATAAATGGAAATTTACTTAACAATCGAAACCCAAAATGTGCAGAGAAAATCTTTCTTAAATTTTAATGAATTAACTGGAATTGATTTACTCTTTGAAAAAAGTAGAATATTTGAAGCTAGAAACGAAATTTGAAATCATGTATATTCCAAGATTATTTCTTCGCCTTTCGAAACTGTATTAGGTCCCAAAAAATTAAAATTGTGGTAAAGATTTAAGAATGAACAGGAATGGGTGAAATGGCGCAGGAACCCAATCTGGCTATGCTGTACCGAACAATGTATATTTGTGATTTAAAAGTTAAAAGAAAATAAAAGTTGACGAGAGAAAGGGTCCAAAACATAGAAGGAACGTAGGGCAACTCGGGGAGAAAGTCATTCGTGCTTACCAAAGACAATAAATCTCATGGGAATTAAATGATCGTTAGGATACCCCGTGGTCATAATGTCTGTACTTACCTAAAGAAGATAAGCCCCTGAGAAGTTTTTGATTGATTGATTGATTAGTTGCTTATTAATATCGCACTTAGAAGCAACATAAGGGTTACTGGCGACGGATCTCGTAATTTTGAGTCTTGCCTCTCTCTCCCTTCTTTAAAATTCCACACCAAACCAACATTAGAGTTTCGATAGATTTAACGCGCATCAGCAGCACAACACGGTTGGTCTTCAACTGCATCAAGTCTAGAACTCCCTACTTGACAAAAACGACGCAGGTCTCGAGGTCACGATCAAAACCACTAGGCTACCGTGCCCACTCAGCTATGTTTACAATAAATGCTCAAAATTATGACCTTTCTATCCGACAGTAATTATAAGTTTGGCAACCACGATGGGTATGATTACCTGTCAGTATTGGAGGTAAGGAATAGTAGGTTGCTTGTCACACCTGATTTGGATTCATCTGCAGGAAAACATCCTTTACTTGTGTTAAAGATTTTTTGGTCATGTTGAGAGATTTTTCAGAAGTCGAGTAGGTAGACTGGCATCTAATATATTGCGTTGTTAATGGTAACCGCAGAGTAGTTCTATGGCTGTAATAGAAGCGCCTTCCGAATAGAGGTATGCCGAACTACCAAATGTGTTTGTCGTTACATTGGCAACTTGATGAAAATGGTTCATTCATTGATAGTACTGAAAAACAAGAGCCGATAGGATCGAGAACTTTGTAGAAGATACACTCCACGCGAGTACAAAAACAGTTGCATGCCATCTTAACACACCGTATAGGTGAGTTAACTCACTGGTTGGAGAGAGTAATACGAAGAACATTTGCACCCTTTCATATTTAAAGTATCCATGCTTAGCAAATGGTTTGTTATATATGCGTTTGCGTATTGCATATGCATGTTGTACTCTGCTAAGTTCTTGCAGCAGAGAGCTTTATAGCCAGACTTCCCAGCTCATGCACTGTTCCCAGAAGAGCCGATGGGGAAAAAATAACTGAATGAGTTTTAAAAAGGAATGTAACCACCCCTTCTTATAATACATTAGCTGCATCGATGTTCTATTCTGTCAATTGTGGTAGAATACTGGTATGAAAAGCAAGTCCGTAAATGGAACAATAGTTGTTCTAGCTCTTTTAGGACCTTTAAAGGAGGACTTTAGGTAGCTTCTTGTCTTACGAGTAAATTTTCGAATGATGCTTTATTGGTCCGGAGACTGAACTAGCTATTCCTTTCGCTACACGCTTTTATCCTCAAAACATTTATCAACAGGTCTTCCTAGGTGAGATCGGGTATTATCATCTATTAAGATAAATTCATCACTAATAGTTCCCCCATATGGCATGACAAGTGGGGCTAGCATGTCATGTTGATATTTCATTGTAGTCAGAGTTACATTTGGAGCACATTTGGTTAATACTACCACTCAGAGAGATACCAACCCAAAACTTGATTCCACCTCCTATACAACTGTGTTTTTCGACAATGTTAAATTAGTGCTTTGTTTTCTCCAGTTTAGCACTCAACCTTAATCATTCTCCATGGTAGGACGAGACACATCAGTGAAGAGTACAAAAAATATTGTTGTCTGTTCCATGTAACGTATTCTCTCGTCCAACTTAAGCGATCGTGATCTGTGCCGTCTATTAAAAAGGATACACTCTAGGGGTTGTCTTATATAAAGTCTTTGATTGAGAAGATGTTTACCCAAAGTAGAAACAAATATTGCATCACAATGATCTGAAATGAACTGGGGTACAGTAGTGTTCTCTCTTTCAAACCGAAAGAGTAAGATAGCGATCTTGCGCAAGAGTTGTAATCAAAATGTATAGAAGCATCAGCTTGTGATATCCTTTCTTCCCTTCATCCGATTCCCACTATCTTAACTAATTGGGTAAACGGTATCTCCTAGACGTGGCAAACGACATCTTAGTACAAACATCTGTGCGTGTGAAAATCAAAAAGCATAAAAAATGTTTACTTATATTATTAAAGTATAATATTCGCAGTTCCCACTGACTGCAGTAAAACTGTCTAATTCTTCAAAAAAGTAGGAATGGGTATAGTTGCTTCCTGTGGTTTATTATTACTTATAATCATTCGTGTGCATCATATTTTTAACTTTTATTTTCATTCTTTTAATAATGCATCCTTAAACTGGTTGTACCTTAATACTTTCATAGATAAGTTTTTTTTTTATTATTATTATTATTATTATACAATTCAAATTCCTTCACAACGTGAATCAAATTAATGTTGTAATAATTTCAATGACTTAAAAAAATGCCCGATATGAGAACACTTTTTTTTTCAATGTAACTTGATCATAGCTTTTTAAACTTTTAGGTTTGATTTTATTTCTATTTTCTAAGGTCTATTGCAATTATTTCACAGGTGTTAACTTATTATCCTGTATCAACGACCTTCAGCCCGTGGCATACGTGTCTCCAAAGTGGCACATGAAAGGTTTGTTAGAGGCAAGCCAGAATCAAGAAGCTAAAAATAAACGTTCCACTATTCTATGCTATTTTTATTCGTAAAATTTTATTCACGAATTTAAAGTTTTTCTTTATATTGGTATGTTAATTAAAACATTAGAGCTTCTTTACAACTATTTTTCCCCTCTACTTTTTGTTCGCAACTGAATTATTAAAAAGGAAACGATTAAATTTATTACATTTTCTGATATAACTATATCATTTTGCATTTTTATATCATGTATCTTGGTACAAAGTTGATAAAGACTGAACATTAGATCCTGTGCATTATTTTATAGAGAGCGAGATAAAATATACCACTCATAAATCTGTTTCTGTATTTTTTTGGAGTAATCTGGAATTAAATTTTATTCATGAATATTACAGTTACAGGTTTAATTATCATATTAATATAATATATAAAATATAATTAATATATACTATATATATATCTATCTTAGCAAGACCTGTGTCTATTTAAGTAGAAATTTCTAAATTCCAAAGTAGTTACCCAAACACTGTTATACTGGCATAGATTAGAATAAATGCAGTTTCCATTCTCATTTGCTAGAAAGTTCTTATACTGAATATTTATCTTTATCTATCTTATTATTTGATCTTTTATTTTATATAATTATTATATATTTAAATTAATAAATTGTATAGTTAACTAACAAATGATTTGATTATGTTAAATAATAATACTATGATAGTATTATAATAATTATATAATTATTGCAATATTGAAATATTATTTTGTACTAGAGGATTTTTAAACAAAGGAACTCATGAAATATATTAGGGTAGTCTACTTTTATACTGTTTCTCTCATATTTATTGTCCAGGAAACGTTCTACAAAAGAAAATTTAAAAAACGATATGAGAGGATTCTCATCAATACGGGAAAATACTTTTTCACCATGGGCATTGCCGAATTTCAACCTTCCTTTGGCTGCTAGCCTGACTGCGTATCATGATAACAATTCCTCAAAACCTGGTTTATCATAGTAGTTTTTTTTCCACTTTTTTGATATTCACTGTGTTCAAAATTAATAAATAGATCCCTATGATTTTTTATTTTATCGCATGTTTTCTCTGGACAATTTTTAAGTTAAAAATATTATTTTTAATTCTGAAATAAGTTGGATATACCATAGATAATTATACCAATAATGGTAATTTCCATTATATCATATTAGTAATAAAATCTTATAACAGCTTTTTGTTTCATAGAGGGTAAACTCTGAGGGATGAAACACATTCATCTTGAAATTAAATAAGTGGTAAAATGCGATGCGAATACACATATCAGTTGCTAACTACAAATAATTGTGATTTTAGCAAAAAATGTTAACTAGAACAATATCTCAAAATTATTGAAATAAATAAAATATAAAACACCATACAGATTCCCATAGTCGATAATTAATTTGAAATTGATTATCTTATACAAACCAGAGATTGATTGATTGTTTATTACGTCGCACTGAGAAGCAACACGAGGGCTGGACCTCGTAATTGTTAGTCACGGTCAATTGACGAGAACGACAACTGAGTTGGTTCCTTCCTCTCCAAACTTCCACATCACGCAAAAAGGAGGATTTGGAACTTAAAATAGAAGCATTTACGACTGTCGTTACAAAATGTAAAGCAGCTCGCACTAGTCTCGGAACATATATTCTGAGTGAAAAATGACGTAATTTGTATACAAATTCACAACATTGCAACTTAAATATCTGGTTATAATACTGTGCGTTTGTTTTTAAAATCCGAAAACATTCTATAAATGATTTCCCCCTTTAACTAGTAAAATGAGCATTCAAATAATGTACAGGAGACAAAACATGGAACATATTTTACTCCAATAAAAATGGATCAACTCAGAGATGCGAAGAAAAAAGAAAGTTGCTTTCTGTAGGACAGTGATGTGAGCCTATAAACGACTAAGAAATTTTCAGTCTGAAAAAAATGTTTGGATTTTGGATATCATTCTCTTTAGCATTACACACTTTAACGGATCTTTAAAATAGACCTTGAAAGCAATGAATCAGAACCTTGAAAGATGATTTCGGGTATGCTATTCATTGCAAGCTAATAAGCAATCAATTTTAGTACCAAGGGCAATCTAACAATGTTGTAACTGGGTTTCTTTCTCGATTGTATTGATTATTTATTAACGTAGTTCTTAGAAGTAACACGAGGCTCATTAGCGACGTACCTCGTAATTTTGAGCCGCAGGACGACACCTGCTCTGTCACGCAACTCTACAAAGCTCCACGCCATCTCAATCTGAGGACCTCCGTAGTTTCGGCAAATTAACATGCATCACCCTCATGGAATCTCGAACCTACGATTAGAAAGAAGAAACGGCTGTAGCACGAGTTCCATGTCATAATTCGCTACCACAGCGACTTTTCTTTCTTTTTTTCTTTTTGAAAGAGATTATGCAATAAAAAATAACATTCGTATGGATCTTTATCTTGTTTCAAACTAAAGTTTTAGACCCGAAATTATATTTTGATGAACAAATTCAGTAACTCGCTTTCAATCCCTCATTTTACATTCATTGCTTGCCTTTAAAGTTGTTGATTAATATTTCTTAAAACGATATATCAATCGTTTCATATAAGTGAAATGTTTGTTAATAAACTGAAGTCAAATATTCATTATAAATTTGTTAAAATAATTATTCGAAAACTATGTCGAGCAGTGTAAGAACGAAAAATATTTAACTATTTAAATATTTTTAAAATGTTGTTACGTAGGGATTATCAATAATGCGAGAGATATTCGAATTCTCATATAATACATGTATGATGTATAACAACTGAGTGTATCAAAGTGTTATCGAAGCTAAACAACTTGAAACAATTTATTCAACAGGAGGAAAATTATGCAGACTGGCATTCAGTAGCTACTCATCGTTCTACATGTTCTGAATACACAATGAACAAGGAAGAAAAATATAATTACCTGGAGTGTTTTGTCTAGCTCACTCATTCGATTCTTTATTTTGTTTCCTTTGAACATGGTATTCATTGCCAAGTGTTCAAGGTTACGTTAATTTATAGTAAACGTTTTAGTTCGAAGATAAAGATGTTTTACATAATAAATTGCTCTCTTGTAACTCATAAGAGTGCTATTATTATAGCGGAAATTTCGAAAAGCGGTATTTCCCAACAGCGCATTTATTTTTAGTAACAGTTTGATGAATACATTTATTTTCAAAGAGAAATGGCTGTTCATTTGAATAATTTAAGACAGATAACTGTTGTAGTTATAAAACATAATTGGAAGAAAAAAAATGTAAGATAATTCTCTTAATCCGCTAAGCATTGCTATAATCAATAAAATTGTTAAATTAAATCCTTGATTATTTTCTCTTTCGAGAACAAATTTTTTTAAAAAAAAAAAACTATTTAGATAATTATATTGCTTAGTTTATAAGCAATCAATTATATTGCTTGCTTTGAATAATACATGTATTTTTAAAACCTATAACCTTGTTCATTTGCTAAACTTTCATTTTTAAATGTATTAAGTATTCTTAATTACATTGTTCGGAGACAGTTTTTAATCCAAATACAAACACTATTTTATCTGAAAACATAAGCTCATAGACGTTTTAAGTAAATATCAATAAATGCATGCTTTGATTAAAAACATATGTCAATAATTTTAATGGTGAAAAACTTTATATCCAAGCAAACTTTAAATCCAAGAAGCATGTTCAAAAAGTCAGAAATTTCTAAATCTAATCAGGTTCTGAGAGATATTCTTTGATAATTTAATAAATACTTTGAAACAGAAAATGAAAGAAATGAAAGTTCTAATTTAGGGATTTTAAAATGCACTATAACTGCAATTGTAAGTAAAAGTAAATGTCATCAAACAGATGTCTTACCTGTTGGAGACACTTGCAGCTCCGGAGGAAGTGGTTGGTGTTTGGTGGCTAAAATGGTCTGAATAAATATTTTATGAAAGCTGTATTATTATCGTACACGTGTCATATTATTTTGTAATTTTTGTTTAAATACTCATTACTAATAATCACACCTTAAATGAGATTTAAGGAATAAGGATGCCAATAATTCGTTCAAAAATCTCTGTTTTAACCCATACAAAGTTGGGTCAGTCAACTAGAGTTACTTAAAGCTCCCATCTGTCAGCCATTTTGGTTTCATGAACAACGTTAATCTTATGCAATTTCTACTACCGTCCTCAAATCTTTGCTATTTTATTTATTTGAATGCAAAAAAGTACATCCGAAAAAGAAAAAATAATAAAGGTTTCTGCGAAACCACAATTTTCCACCATTTTTTTAAAATATTTTTACCCTTTTTTCATTTTTTCTTTTTGGGTTTTTTTTTTTTTTTTTTTTTTTTTTGGTCTTTAAAAAATATTTTAAAATATTTTTAAAAATAGGACAGAAAATGTAATTGAGGAGAGACCTTCATTATTTTTTACTCTCTCGAATGCACTTTATTGTATTCAAATAGGTAAAATAGTATAGATTTGAGGGAATGGTAGTAGTAATTCCACAGGATCTATATACCTGTGCAAACTAATTGGGACAAAGTAAAAAAAAAAAAAAACTTTTTTTTTATAGAAAACTAAGCTTTGATTCATTCTATACATTTACATTATGTTTTCTATTACAACGTATATTCTCTTTTAGCAGAAATGATCTCTTGCAGATGTTTTGGAATTGACTCCAACTGATTAGTACACATGCTCTTGAGTTCATCATCATGAAACCACACTTGAATTGCATTGTTTATCATGTGTTCTTTTGTTGTACAATCCATCTTATCTAAAGATTTATTCATAATATTCCACAAGTTCTCAACGGGATTTAGGTCTGGTGAATTTCCAGGCCAATTAAGTACTTTAAATTGATTTTCCAGCATAAAAGTCTTTACCAGTTTTGAATTATGACAAAGAACCAAGTCATGTTAAAATGTTCCGTTAAAGGTTTTCATGAATGAAATTATCTTATGCCGTAATGTTTAATGTATTTAATCGAATTCATCATGCCTTGAACACGAACTAAGCTTCTAGTGCCATTTTCTGTGGGAAAAAAACCCAAAAGATCTGTTTCAGCTGGTGTTTTAGTCTGTTGGATATGGTTCTGTCTCAAAAGTTCACTATCTTTTCGACTCACAATATCTAAAATATATTCCTTAATAAATGAGTTCCATCATTGAAAACTACTTTCTTCCAGTCTTCAGCAATCCATTCTTTGCCCATGCTAAATGTTTTTTCTTCATGTTAGGAGTTAAAAATTGTTTTTTCATTGGTCTACTTGCCTTACAGTCGGTCTCCTTGCCTGCCGTCAGTCAGCGTTCCAGAAGCCTATGCCGTACAGTGAGCTACTGACATCAAAATCAAATGATCAAATGCCAATAAATCCCTTTGAATGTCTGAGCTTACTTTTCTTGGATTAATTTTGCTATTGTATCAGTTTTTGCCGTAGTTTTCCACTTGCACCCACATCTTCCTTTCCTTTTTGGAGAGTCTTATCCGCATTCTTTGAATGAAGTTAGGATTCTTGAAACACTTGATTTGTTGACACCAACTGCAGAAGCTATTTCTCTAACTGTCATAGAAGAGTTATCTTTAAGATCTATGATTTTAGCATACTTCCTTGGAGTTATATCCATTTTTGAACATGTGAAAGAAAGGGAGAGCAAACACTAACAACTGAAGAGAATAGTTAAATATTTCTACCCTAAAATTAGTTAGGTCGATCAGTCACACCCATTCTAAGTAGTTAAACCTGGTTTGAGATGGTTTATACTCATTCTAAGCTGATAAAATCAGTTTGAAGTGGTTTCAGACATAACTACCAAAAAAATAGCTTGTACCAATAAATTTGTACAGTATAGTAATATTACGGTCACGAAATCAAAATGGCCGGTAGATGGGAGCCTTAAAGTTGAATGTATTCCACGACATAGATGGAAGAAATCGATGGTGTAAGGAAAAGCTCAGATTATGATTTTGAAATTCTTAGATGGGGATTGGGCACCCGACCGTTATTTCATTTCATTTTATTGATTGATCTCCTTCAATGTTTTTTGTTTGTTTTTCTTTTTATACAAGTGAGCTAGTGGCGAAGGAACTTATTTCTCTATTCACCAGTTGGACTTTGATAAGACAACCAATTAATTTTTTCATACTCTAGTTTGAATACCTAGCACACACTAAGTTCCCAGATAACGGATTTCAATAATAAATGAAATCATGATGGACAAGCGAATTTCTTAATACTTAAGAACTTGCAGCGGCTCTCGTCAACAACAATGTCAAATTAAAAGGCCTTACTTAACCAGCCGGAAGAGATATCTTTTCAGCCTGGTTGGTAGGATGGTCTACTTCGGACCCACTGGTCCAGGGTTCGAAACAACGATGCAGCATCAAGGTCACCCATCAACTCTCTCTCCCACTCTACGGGGTCGGAAAAACACCTGCCCCCGAAAACCCTTAAAAGCGATAAGGACCTCATAACAAGAGCTGATATAAAGAAGAAAAAAGTTTTTTAAAAGGGAAACAAACAAAAAGAAAATCTTACATACTTAATCAAATCCGCAACTTCTGCACTAAAAATGAGAGCCTAGACTCCACCGCGTGATTGATTAATTGCTTATTAATATTGTTTATTAATACGATTGCTTATTGATTGATGGTAATTTAGGCTCACGAGGGTTATTGGAGCCTCGTAACTTTAGTCAAGTGACAACGCCTTGAGTTGGCATCTCCTCTTTCCAAATCCCGACATGTTAATATATGTAATATGTCGATTAATCGTAATGATAAAGTAAAGTTTTCTTCATCCAACCTACAGCACAAATACTAATTGTAGAACAAATACTAAATGTTTCTTTCTCAACAAATGAATAACTCAGGTATGGGTTTTGCATTGCTTATTTTATATAAAGCTGAAAAAAAGTTAAATTGTATACAGGCACAATCCGAGTGATTAGAAGAATGGGGGAAATCCTTGTTAAAACTAATGAAAATGTTTCTTCTTTTGTGAGATACAATTTTCGTCACGAAATTGATCTACCTTGAGAATTAAAGTATTCTTTTTATTTGAATTTTATGTTTCATATTTTGCGATTTTAAAAGTTAATATTGCGAACAAGCATAGTGATTTTTTTATTTGAGTTCAATTGTTTTTAACAAGCTTTTGTTTAACTTGCTCTTTTCATATATATGTACTTGTATGTCTTTCCAGATATACGTCAAAATTTGTACTCGAATTTTAACATACTTCCTATAAAGCTAAAATTTTGAATACACGTATAACTCCGATGACTATTCAATATTATGGTATGCTCAAGCAGTGACAGACTTAGGGAGCCTTGGGGCCTATGCTTTATTTCAAGATTTATACCCGAATTTTAACACACGTCTATCGTCGGATCGAACTGAAATTCTGCATACATGAATAACTTAGGCAAAGTAGTTGAAAAGTGTCCGCTATGAAAATAATTCTTGTTTGGTATCAATTGGTATTACCACACACCCTTCAATGGCACTGCAACCAAGAGGTGCCTATGGAAACCGGCCATTGGGGAAGATTCATAAACTTGATGATTACATTCCGAATCTGGAAGGACTTTAGTATACGAAGAATGCCAGGTAGACTTGGGAGAAGACATTTTTTCCCCTCCGTTAAGAAAGTTTGAGAGATGCATGAGCATCGACATGAAAAACACAGGTCACGCCGTATTGCTCGCCAGGTCGATCGTTCGGGTATGCCGTCAGAGCATATTGGGAGCAATGGACATGAGATGGTACCCATGTGTGGAAAGCAGGGTCTGGAGCGACGAGGAAAACGACTAGGTGAGATGATCGAAGGATCTTGCGTCAAGACTTCGTGGATTCCACAGTGACTAATTCCACAATACAATAAAATATAGGGCTGCCAGTTGTTCCACAAACCGTTTCCAGATGCCTTGCGGAAACGAAACTGCAATCCAAGAGGCCTTTCGTGTCCTGCCTTTGATATCGAAATATCTGCGACTCAGTCTACAGTGGTGCAAGATCTGAGCGACGAGGAATGCCACGGATTGGCAAAACGTGGTGTTTAATGATGAATCTCGGTTCGTTTTGGCTACAGGTGTTAACTGCGTACGGGTGTGGAGACTTCTTGATGAACGGTACAATTCCACTCTCTCTGTGAAACGACATACTGCCCGCACAGCAGGCGAAATGATCTTGGGGGCATAGTCTACGTTAATCAGTCCACTCTAATTGAGGTACATGGAACCTTAACGGGCCAGCATTATGTTGAATACATTCTTCGACTCTATGTGGAACCTGTCCCAAGTAATCTTTCAGATGTGCTTTTCAGCAAGATAATGCTCCTCTTCATACAGTTTAAGTAACTTGAGTCTTTCTACGTCATGTTTAGTCTTTTCCATGGCTGGCCTACTCCCCAGTTCTGATCTCAATAGAGCATTTGTGGATCAGCTGAAATGCTAGATGTCGCCATGTAACTCTATATGTGATTTGGAGGTGGCTGCTCAAGATTAATGGGTCAATTTGCCTCAAGACAACATCTGACGTCTAATCAACTCAATGTCGGGCCATGTTGCGGCATTTGTTGTAGTAGGAGCGTCCGTCGCTCTATTGAAGTAGCATGTTTGTCTAATTATACATATTGTATTTGTTTAATTGTCTTGATTTTTTGGGATCAAATGATGTGTATTAAATTTCATTTCAATCCGAAGCTCTCTTCTTGATTTTTTATTTTTCTCAATTTTCAATATTCCTGAGTGTATGATACAAAAAAAAATAACTGTTGTGTTGTTGAAGTTAGAAAGTCTTTGTTCTAAAGTATTGATTGTAACGTCAACCACGTCGTAAATGAATTCTTGTACTTTTTCTGTATTTTAATTATGAGGCTCATGTTGATTTTCATAACCAAATTGTCTTTTTTACTGATGAACTCAACATGTCTAGGAATTAATTTAAAATTTTGATCTGCATTTATTTTGAATGTCCTTTCGCTAGCATCGACAAGGATGGCATTCGAGTTATTAAAAAAAGATTGGAACTTTCAAAAGTGCTACTCCAGATGCAATATCGTAATTTTCTCTCTTCATAGGTTTATTAATGGTATATGTATGACTTAATACCTCATACCATATATCACAACAGAACTAAGAACTTTGAATTATTGTATTTGCTTAAGTAACTCAGATGCCCATAAAATTAAATTGTTTTATTGTTTTTTAGAATTTTTTTTCGAATAATTTACAAATTTATTTAAGGATATTGAATCATTGTTATAATCTCATCTATTCTCAGTGTTGATATTGATCTCATTTTGTTTTCGTAACTTTGTGCCCTTCGAATTTTTATTTCCGTGCCGGATCACATAAGAGAGTGAGTGAAAATAGAGACCAATTTAAATAGAGACAAACGGCTCAAGAGACAAATTTGGTTATTTTGTCCCAAACAATGTGTATTTGTGATGAAGTATGAAAAAACTGTAAGAAAAAAGATAATTGGTTGACAAGATGAAGTGTCGAAAATAGAGACAAATCGCTAGGGTATTCCAGGAAAGTGATCCCTAGTTTATCAAAGACTGACACCTCACCAGAAAGAAAAAGATAACTAGGGCATCTCGGAATCATGATCCCCGAACTTACTTAAAGAATGTAAGCGCCTGAGTGTGTGTCGGAACACAGATTGACCGCGTATTCGTCCGACCCTGATACAATGCATCATGAACTGTAATTTTGAATAACAGCTTGTTCGATATGAAAGATACTTAAAAACATTGTATTTAAAGGTACATATTAAGCTGATAATCCTTGTTATATGTACCAGGTGACTATTGCTTTTAAATTCCTGTTAAACATTTTAAGGCTCTTTTTTTTTTCTTCCCTCATAGCGGAATGTTAACAATTTCGTTCTTCCCACAGGAAACTTAGGATAACTGATCTAATTTTAGCCCTTTCTCCTCTCTTATTTTACGTTACGCAACATTGAAAATGCAACACCAAGAAGGAATGGCCAGAAAGTGATGAAACTCGGCAGAGACAGACATCAACGAACAAAAAGTTATATTTATTTCGAAATTATATGAATTACACAAAGCGAAAACAGCATTGGTTCAGTAGGTTGTAGGACTACCGAAGATGCCGGTACACGAAGCAACACGCCTAGGTACAGAGTCAATGAGAATAAAGTTGGCGTCCTGAGGAATGGTTCTCCATCCCTTGTCAACCATTTGAAACAGTTCGTCTTCTGAACAAAACAGGGGCAGGTTCTACAAATGACGTTCAATTGCTTCCCAAATGTGTGCAGTCGGGCGTTATCCTGCTGTTAAAGAGCATTGCCTCCCTAAAGGAAAGGGAGTGTCACCAGCCACCGCACATCCTCCACCTATCCTTAGACCGTCATAGTGCCCTGAATACGAACTACTGCGCCACAAACCATAATGCCGCGTTGTTGCGTGGTGGTTCGTTCCACAATTGCTGTCGGATTTGACCTGTCTCCACGTCGACGATCTGACTTGTCTCCATGCCATACTTGTATGCGGCGACTATCATTGGAGAAACAGAAGCATGACTCATCTGTGAACACGACCCTATGCCATTCCATCGTCCACATCGCTCGAGTCCGGCACCATTGTAGATGTTGAGTCTATGCTGTGGGTTCAATGGTAGTCTTCTTAACGGACACCGTGAGTCCAGGCCACTAGTAACCTATCGATGGGAAATGGTTTCGGAAGATATGGGAACTTCCAAGGTGTCTTGAACATGCTGGGGAATGGAGATAGACGTGGCTTCAGGGTCCGCCACTATTTGCCGGTGGATCACTCCGGCTGCATTGGCACCCCTCTAACTTTCTGGCCACATTCCCTCGTTCCAACCATCTTTGCCACTGCCGGTGTACTGTGGACGCCTCCAAGTGTGTATCAGCTGAGATTTGCCTTATGGACCAATTGCACTTCTCAGTCCGATCACCATGGCCTCGTAAAATCATTTGTCTGCAGGAACTGCCGCCGTTAATGACGGTTGGGCATTCTCTGCTATTACACGTGTCCTCTGAGACAAAAACAAATTTTCCATGATGATTTTCCTATTAGAAATAATGGCACGAAAATTATCATACTACAGGTTCTTTCTCTTATATCTTCTTCAATCAATGTGCCCTGGAAAACTGGCCATTTCACATCACGTGCGTACCTTGAAATTTGCATAACTTTCTGGCCTCTTCTTGGTGTTGCATTTTTAGTGTCAAGATTATATATATATATATATATATATATATATATAATCTTGGCCCCTCCCTTCGAGTCAATTCTTTCTTTATTTTTTTCTTTTCTTTTCAAATAACATACACTCGAAAAGTAGAAACTTTTACGCTTCAGAATTTTTCTTTCTTTGATATTCTAATGTATAATGCGAAAAGAGTGTACTGTATAAATATTTTATAATTAATTTGGAAGAATTTTTTTTTAATAAAAATTGGGGTTTTAAATAAGAGATTTATTTAATATTTCAGCATTCTAATATACAGATATTTCATATCAGTCTGTACTATAAATTTAATATGGTAAATTTTTTTGGTAACCGTTTCATTTGAAAACAAAGGAATATATTGATAATGCTCTATAGATTATTTCAATAACTAAGAGTAAATATATTTCTTACTTTGTCGCAATTTTTTATTTCATTTTTTTTTCATTAAGATTGATATTGATACAGGAATATCAACTTATATTAAAATTCCGTTGCGTATCAATTCAAAATAACACCTCTGTAAACACTTCTACAGAGCAAGTAAAAAGGTTACTTATCTCAGTTCTTGAGTTATTTCGGGAAAGTTGAAGGCCTTACATAATGTCGATTTCTAAAAAGTCTTATTCCATAAGCGAAAAGTCTATTAAATTTTAATGCGTATTAAAGAGACACAGCACATTGCATGCTAATTAACACATACAACTGTAAAAGAAGTAATTTACAGCTTTTAAATGGTGTTGCATTATTCATCAACTTTTACAAATTGAAATAAAAAATATAAGTGTTACATAAGAGGCTCTACGCGCATGTGCGAAATGGAGTCTCCAATTAGTTGGGAAAACAGCACCAGACGCAACAGAAATTATATATGTACATTTTGAGACATATTGATCTTTTTATGAAATATATGTATTCAACTTTGATAACTAATTAAATTTTCATGTAAACAAATATTTCAAATGCATTGCAAATTAAATGTGAAAAACAAATTGGCTGTAGCAATGTCGTTCTTGGGCAGAGAAAAGAAAGCTGATGTGCTAGTTTTAGTCTATGAAATGGGGTTGGATGTGTCTAGTGACTAAAAAGTGTCCTAGACATAAAGGGTTTAATCATAAAATCTATCAAATATGACGAAGAATTCTGTGGCTATTATTTTCCAAATATAACTGACGATCGCTTGGCGAAAGAAGAATACGATAGAGTCACTACGGAAAGAGAGCTACAGTACGCATTCCAATTGGGTAAACTTAGTGCTCAAATAGAAGCATAAAAACCATCTGCTAGTAATAATGCTACTTTCAACAACCTACAAAACTTCCATAAAAAAAAAATAAGATTTAACCTCGACCCAAAAGACGATGACATGTCCTTATTTCTAAATATATTTCAGTGACAATTCAGGTTTTTGAAAACCGAAAAGGAACATTGGATCGCTAATCTAATTGGAGTACTGCCTAATGGCATGGGTCAGCTCATTTCTATGGAATCTGAGAGAAATCTCAGGCTTCGACTACATTAAAGAAGTGCTACTTGAAAGAGTCCAGTTGAGTGTAGAGAAATTACGTCACCTTTTTGCCACTCACCTACGAAACACTTAGAAAAATATAGGAAGATTTCCATTTGGAGCTCCGATGATACTTCTAAAACTTGTTGGTAGAACTTCAAATTCGGTATTTTGAGGAAATAAAAGAGATGATCCTCGATCCCCCAAATGATGAAACGGTCCCTCTAGAAGTAAAGAACACTTCTTAGATGTATGGTCTGACAGGCTCACTCCTGAGGATCTTATACAAGAATTAGAGCGCAGATTGCAGTAGAAAATTTCATTCAAAACAAAAAAGTACAGAAGAGACTTAGTAATTAAGGATTCAGTTCTACCCCTCAACGGAACGAAGACGCAATTGAAATATGATCAGCACCTTCTGTCTGTGATCCCAATCACAATAGGCGGAATTTCAGAGTCCCCGGTCAAAGTAGATAGTACTCTAGTATATTGGAAGAGTCTAAAAAAGTGCTGATGGACTTGAAAAGACCTTCATTGACATATTAAAGCTGCGGAGCTCCAGGAGTCATCAAACCCATACACCGCTGATATAATATAGCAAAGCAGAAAGACTGTATCACATGAATCTACTATATCGTCCAATCTAAATCACATGAATTTTTACATCTTTCTAGGGCAGATCACCCATCAAGTGGCATAAAAATTTCAATCTATAACGCACTCACAGCAGTGTATGCTGACGCTGGTGATACATATTCTATAGCTGGAGAGCTGTTTTCTTAGAAGATGATAATCATCTCAGAGAACATGGATTGACCTTCGAAAACAAAACTATTGACAGAGCAACGATCGATGGACATATTCGAAAAGCAGAGATTTTGACAACAGTTGTGTACATACGCTTTTAAGGAAAAGTTTATTCCTGCAGAACTTAAAGTAATAAAAATGCCAGAGGAAACGGAAGTCTTCTCGATACAGACTTTTGGAGGACAACATGGACCATACTAGATCTCCATAATAGATGGTAATACTCTGAATTGCCTAAGAAAATTTCATTGGGACACCGTAAAATATCGATGCTCTACAAGCAGTACGAACTAAGTTGCACCATTCTACACTAAAGAAAAATGAAGATACATACGTCTCTTCTCAAACACAACAAGGACAAAATTCCATCAAAGAAAAGTTCAAAACGGAAATTTGAAATATGTTCCAAGCCAGATGAAGAAACAACAATACATATTATCGAAAACGAATTACTACAAAGGAGCCTCTTCCAGTAGTGGTACCACTTATAGAATAAATTCTGAAACGCCTTGGGACCAACTCCCTTCTAAAAACAAAAAAGCATTGAATGATGACTGTTCTCAAAGGCTCTATTCCAAGTGGTGATGTAATTCCTAGAAAGAAAGGAATTGTTGATAAGTTGTTATACTCATTCGGTTTTATCTAATACCGTGCACGAAATCAGGACACGCACACTTTTTTCATTATGGTCAATATTCTGATAATAGTGAACATTTAAAGTTTGGTGATGCTGTTGAAATTGATCAATTTGTTGATCAACAAATTTCAAAACAAATTGCAAGTTTTCTACTCTTAAAATTACTCCTGAAATTGATGAAATGATATGTACAGAAGTTTTTCATGGTTATAAACCTTAGATATTTCTTTTTGTCTGATATATCTGTTCTATTCTAGAACCATACCATGGACAGGGAGAATTCAAGGTTCATGCCAAGACTATATGGCATATACTTGGTCCTCACTCAGAAATTTCCCTCTTCCCATACTATTGCAAGACTCGGTAAACCATCGGAATCGATAGCGAATTTCTATACGGAAATACAGATACTCCTCTATTTGTCATGCTCAGAAAAAGAAATCGACCATCAAAGGTCACAATGGCTCAGTGTTCAAATCGAGAGCGTTTGTGTACTTCATATATTGCTTCAAAGGCACATTCATTTGCCCAGAGAATTAAACAGCCTTCTTCTAGAGCCAATACTACAACAGCTTTTTGGTTCTTTTGTTCTGGCTCTTTGTCAGACGTCGGTGGAGCTAAAAAGATAAATTGAACAGTTCTTATTATTAGTAAATGTTTGCTGATTGTTTCTAGCAGCAGAAGCGTCCTCTAACGACCAGGCGAAGCAAAGAGGCCAAGGATAAGAATGCAAAAGTGCCACTCCGTCCTTTTATTTTCTTTGTACATTTGAAATTATTTGCATAACTGTAGATCGTGTGTATAATTTATTTTAACTAATAAAATACTGTTATACTTTTATTTAGACCAAAAGGACCCCTCTCTGTAACAGGCTTTAAAACAAAATCCCATTGGCCTCCCACAGAACCTAATGGTGTATAAAGTCCGAAGTTTCCAGCTAAAGGTTAAATTAAAGCTTGCAAGAAATAAATATATATGAAGTTCAATCTCAATCAACTGTTAATCCAGAGTATAAAATTAAAATTAATTCAGACCGCTGATCAAGCTACCCCCATCCAGAAAATTGTAACCCCCCCCCCCCCCAAAAAAAAAAAAAAAAAAAAAAAAAAACTAGAAAATTTTGAATAGTAAATAAATTTGCAAGAAATATACATTTCGAGCTAAAAACAAAAATGAACACAATGTCAAACAGAATTATCAAGAAATGAACGAAGGAAAAATAACTTAAAGAGAGGCCAAATAGAATATAAACAGTATTCCAATAGAATATATCAATAATAGTATTCTAAAAAACTTAAAATGATTTAATCTAGCCTGGAAAAAAAAATTGTTCTAAAAATATAGTATTTAAACCTAATATTCATTAATAATAAAATAAGCAGTTTACTTGCTAACTAAAAACTTCACTACTATAAACGAATTATTTAATGAAATAGTTGACTACATTCCCTAAACTTTTTCATTATAGCTACGGATACAACAAAAAGTCAACACATTATATCGATTGCAGGTGTTGTACAAAATGCCTCTTTTTTTCTTACAGTGAACAAATTACAGCAATTCTAATTTAATTGTAGAAGGACAAGGTGTTTGCCAAGCAGTAGATGATCTGACAGAATCAAGATAAAAATGTGCTAATTATGTCCAATAGTTACTCTGTTGTATCTGTACTCCAAAACTGCTTTATTAAATCACCGAAAGTTGCTCATGGACTAGTTAACAAGATTTTTATACAATCTTATTATATTAAGTTGATTTTAATTTGGATTCCAGAACCCTCAAAAAATATTGTGGAATAAGCAAACAGATAAACTTACAAGATCGGCGATGGAATTAAATATACAAATCGACTGGACTTCTCAGAAGATATCTGTATTAACACTTGTCGAAACAGAATTTCAAAAAAAAAAAAAAAAAAAAACTAACGAGAATTTTTATTCAGCAAATATTTTGTGGAAAATTCCGAGTATGGATATTATATACAATAGTTTAAAAAAAAACAGAGTTGAAGAAATTCTGAGCGATGGGAACATCTGCAGAATGGTCATCATTCCAGGATTTGCGCACAAATATAATTTTTAGGATAATCTAATATGTAATAAATGAAGAATAACAAATGATTAGGAACACATTCTTTGTTAGTTTGCGTAAATTAATGTGTCATCGAAACGATGTCTGGAATACACTCAAGATACTTCCTCAATGCAATAGTCACTTTCGAAGAACTTTTAGATAAAGCAATGAATAAATGAAAGAATGCTTAAAGTTTTTTTTTTTTTTTTCAAAAGATAAAAAACTTTGATATTAAATAAAAAAAATCTTGTCTAAAAGAATAATAGCCTCTGTTGTTCCATATATCTCATAATGCATTCAATCAATCTTACCTGTTTCCTAATCGTGTGTGTGTTTACGACTTTAAATCTTGCTTTTCCTCTTTCTATAAATGTTCCCAACAAATTACTTAAGAAAAAAAAATTAAATGAATCTTTAAAAGTTCTGTAATGCACATTGCATATATTTATTCAAAAAGCAATTTTTGTTCTATGAAAAATCATAATTTTATTTTAAATTTTCAGTACATTGAAAGTATTAATATATTTTTATAACTCAGGATATTAGTTATTCGTTTTTGTAAATTTTCTTGTTGAGCTAAGAAAGCACTGCACATTTTTCTGTAATATATTTAATATTTTAATTTGTTTAAATATGGTTAACTAGTTTTCTTCAAAATTTTATTTTGTGTTCATGTGGATGTCATGCATAATATATCGTAAGTAAATGCAATAATCCATCTGAGAAAAGATCCATGTTCCCCTCCCCTCCTCTTCTTTCGAGTTTAAAAGATTTGTTTATAATTATCTCAGTGTGAGAGCTAATTAATACTTAATATTAGATTTACCGGTATCGATTGTAAATATGTTTTTACAGAAGTTAATTTTTTTTTTAGTTTGATGAATTTTTTGTAATTTTTTTTTTTTTTACCTAAAATCAATAGATTCTTATCAACAATTTTATCTAATACCTTTTTTTTTACAAAAAAAATCACTATTAGACATATTTTTCTTACATAGTCCGATTTGGCAAGAGTTTCGTACAGTAAGATTTTGTGTAACTGGTAATGAATTAGAACTACTATTTCTATCAACACGAACTGGTTAGTTCTTCAATCATTTGAAAAATAAAATTCTTTATTAATATGTTTACATCAGGCGATCACTTTGTTCAATATTCAAGCGTTGATGGCTGCCAAATTCAATCAACTATTCACCACAATTCTAATCCCTTTATCAGAACCACTTTATCAGATCTGACATTTATTACACTTTGATATATCTATCATAAGTCTCGCGATTTATTTACAAGAACGTATTCTCAAATAAAATAATACCATTTTAAGCCCATAAGGACGACTAACAGAAAATACAAGTAAGAACCCTGTTGTAAAGTAGGTGGAACATGCAAAAATATTTCTTTATGGATAGATTATCGACCTACCCTTTGAAAAACTCTAATTTTTGTTTCGTAATAACTCCCTTTTCGTTTTAGCAAAATTTACTTTTGAAATAATCACTCTCTATGCTCTATTTATATTATGAATAAAATTTCAGCCTCACTAAATTTCCAGACTTAACATCCTTTTTTTTTTTTTTAAAAAAAAAAAAAAAAAAAAAACCCTGCTCAGTCGAAATGATCGTTCGTGACATCATAAAGTTTGCTCTTTTTGTAAGCAAATGGTTCGAAGTTGCTTGTTTACGTACTGGTTGCAAAAACAGTCATTACTTTTTGGTTCTCGTTTTTCTTTACTCATTCACATTTCATTTTTGTTATTCCGCAACAGCTGAAACGATTAATTATAAAATAATTACCCATTAATTTGACGTATTTTCGTAAAAATAGTTAGAGACAGGTAATTGTAAGCAAATTTTGTAGATTTCTTTCATCCCCTATTTTCGAACAAGTAATATTAAAAATAAATCATTTACCACTCCCAAAGAGCTGGTAAATATCCTAATTTAGTATTTCCATGTACCGAATATTTAAAAAAAAATTCCTTACTTGGCTGTTTACAATCACCCCACATTTTTACAATTACTCTAGAGTCAACGGCAGAAGTGCCCTATCTGCGGCCCAAGAAGAGAAATGAGGAGCGAAAATACCACTTCATAAAATTAATTCAAGAGTCCTTGTAACAAATTACCTCTATCAAGTCGAATCCCTTCTTCCCTTTCGTCGTGTCTGAACATCTTACAAATTATTTGCAATGTTCTAGAAAGGAGCTCGCAATATTGCCTTGAACTATAAGAGAGTCAACATTGGAGATTTATTCTGGCTGACGTCATAAGATAACACCGGGCAGAGGGCCACTTAGTGGCCGGCGTCCGCATTTCTTTTACAACAGACAACCCTAGGCTAGTTTCAGACAAGATATTAGCTTAGTTGATTCAGCTTATTTGTCTTATAACCAGTTGACAGGTCTTAAGACCCTAACATCAAATATTGTCCTTTGTGTTGACATTGCGAGTGTTTTCGTAAATTGAGTAAAGAAAACGAAATAGTTATTGACTCTTTGATTTTTATTTTGCGTATGAAGTAGGTATATAAATATATTTTTAGCTTATTATTTAACTTTGCTTTCTATATTCTTGCTGTTATTTCTTAAAAATCAAATATAACTTGTTTTTTTACTATCCTTAATTTTACCTTTAGCAAATAAATGGTTAAAGAATTTTGAGATTTTAGCATGACCACTATGTCTCAAAAAAATTACTGTAATAAAAAAATGAAATATCCCAATGGAAGAAAATTATTCTACAAGAAATGGTCAGAGAACTGTCTTTGATTGAGCGGAACAAAGAGGTAATATGTTAAATTTGTCATGTTCTCATACTTGTCTTCAAAGAGTATAATTTGAAAAGACAACATACGGAAAAACATTCCTCAGAATTCCATGCATATCAAGGACAGTATTACGAAGACAAAATACTAAAAACAGGCCTTGTATACCGGGGGGATGTTAACATCGTTACAATTTAGACAGAACCTTTTTAAAGGCTATTTATGGAGTCGCAGATTCAGTCGCCAAAAAATGAAAACCTTTTTCAGATGGCGAGTTTATTGAACAAAAACGCATGGAAAGCGTGGCTGGTATAATTTTCCGTATTAAGAAAATCATTTCTAAAATCAGATTTTGTCTCATCAAACTATTGCTAGGAGAACTGAAGAACTTTCTTTGAAAATAATTTGAAGAGTAAAATTTTTAGTTTTATTCTTTGATAATGGATGAGAATACTACTGATACGGGCTCAGTTTAACGTATATATTAGAGGTATTAATGACGATTATAGCGTAACTGAAGAAATAGCTTCTTTAGAATCATTTGCGAGAACATCATTAAGTTTATATAAAGCAGTGAAAAAAATATTGATGCAATTTTCTTTGACGCTTACTAATATGTCAGGTGTAGTTACAGATGGTACCTCAGTTATCTAAGGTAAGAAAGAGGGGCATCTAAAATTAATAGAAGGTAATTCCATTACTGTCAGGAACTCTCGAATGATGAAGTACCATTCCATAATTCACCAAGAACATTTATGCAGAAAACATAAAATGCGCCAAGTTATAAAATTCACAATCTAAACGATGGTTTGCATTAGCCCCCCGTGATTGAATCATTGTCAATTTCGGGAATTTTTTTTAATACTTGGTAGATGAGTATGGCGATATCCTGTACTTTATAGAAGTGTGGCCAAAAGTTAAAAGGATTTTAAGACATACTTAATGGAATCAAATCGTTTATGATTTTGAAAACAAAATATGTACCAGAATTTGATAACGCGAACTGGCCGCTGAGCATTTTTGTTCAATTTGACTTTTCATTTAAATGACTTAAAACATGAGTCTTCAAGGTAAAACTAACTTATCTGTACAGTGCTGCAAACCGTAAACACGTTCCAAATTAAATCGAAGTGATGGCAGCCCAAATAAATGCAAGCAATTGTTTGCATTTCGACAAATTGGCTGAGCCAAAAAATCCAAAAAAGGGGGAAAAGTACACACAATACTTTACAATTTAGCTTAAGAATTTGAAAAAAAAAAAAAAAAAAGGGAAGAAAAAAAAACTTCTTTTACAATTATATTTACTATTAATTCTTATTTTTGCGATTAATTACATTATGCCAACATTCCATTTTAAACAAATGGAATGCATAGAGTTGTAATCTGATATGCAACTGAAAGAAACATTTCATAAAATACCTTTATTGAACTTATATAAATCATACCTGCCCCAAGGTAAATACATCCCTCGCTGCACCATCATTCGTTACTCATGTTATCATTGTTCAAAAGTACGTACATTTGTGGGCAAATATTTTAAGTGCACTAAGAGTAAATTTAGAATTGGACGACCAGCATCTTGAAGACTCCCTGAAGGTTGGAACCACTTTAATCGAACCAGATATTGATGCATGAGTTTCTAAAATTCAATGCCAAATACGACATTAATTTTATGATTTCTAGCTTTCTTTATTCTCACAAAATTTTAATGAAACTTTATATATAAAAGACATTCGAACGGTCAAATGTCCCCCTCGATCCGTTGTCGTCTCACCCTTTTCCCAGCTTAGAGGGAAATGACCCACCAACGGCTGTTCACTGCTTGTTATTACGTGACTTTCAGAATTTCGGATGTCTAACGATGAGCTCGTTGCACTCACAACATTCACATTTGGATAGCGTTTTAGGAATGTTCGTCGATTCTTACATTTTTCCGTTTCTACCTTGAAGAAACTAAGTTGTATTTCCGGTTTTTATTTCCATCCATTGTGGGTATGTTTCTACGAGATTCGAATACCTTTTTGCATTTGTGATCTCATTCGTCTATTGATTTCTTTTTTTTACCAATTCTAGTTTTTTTTTTTTTTTTTTTTTTTTTTCGGTTGTAAAAATTTTAATCTTTCAAATTCAACTTTTTGTGCATCTAATGCCAAATTTATTTTCTTAGCCTTTCACTCATTCTCGTCTTTACGTTTCCGTTCATCAACTATTAAATTTAATCGATGGGAGACAAATTCCGGTTCGTCTTTAATATACTTAGAATTCTCTATTTTCCTTTTTAATTGATATACAGTTAAACCGTCTGTAAAGGTATCGTACATATGACTTAAAAGTTCAAATAAATCCTATTTTTTCACATTCCTTATCATTTTCGTTTCTAACATTTTCAGTTCAAATGAGGATAATCAGATAGTTCCTACCTCTTCTTAATTTTGCAGCACAGTTATAGAGGGAAAAAATTAAAGTACACCTTAAGGGGGGTCTGCTAGTAATAGTCCAGCTAATATTGATCTACATTTCTTTGAATATAAATTTATAGATTACAATAATTCAAGTTATTCAGATATATTCATGATCTTACAGTTTTTCAAATTAATTGTAATGCAAATTTTAAACCAGATTTATCTATCATTTATAAATTTGATTAAAACTATTGTAAATTCTTATAAAACAGAATTTTTTTTTTTTTTTTAGATATTGATTTAAAAATAGTTAATAATCGGATTGTTAGTAACATTTATGACAAGAGATAATTTCTGTTTCTATATTAATTAAGAGCAATTTTTAGATAGTAATTAAAGCTAAATATTTTGTAGAAATATGTAACTATTTACTTAGAAGCTTCAAATTAGTTAATTTGCCAATTAATTTTCAAAATAACTTAAGTAATTTCTGTATACTTGTGCAAAGGTTGATTATCCTATTAATTTTTAAACAGAAATTTAAAGTTTAAAAATTATGCATTTTTTCTAAGAAAAATTTCCGATAGTTATTATATTATTGGAAGGAATTAAATTTAAATTTTCATTTTCTTTTTTAAAATTTTAAGAAAAATTATTTATTTTTCTGATTTCTAATCTTTTTTTTGTAATTTTTTTTTTAAATTATTTTTTGCTTTGTTCATTTTTATTAAATCTCTCTCTCTCTCTCTCTCTTATCGTTTTTCTTCCCCCCCCCGCCCCCATATTTTGTATGGTTTCTATACGTTTTTCTTATGAAAAATATGTTTATAATTGTGTTACTATTCGGTAGATGGCGACACATTTTGAGGATATGATTTCTCTTTTTCCCTTGATTTTATTTATATGATTTTTTCTTTATATTTTTTTCTCTTTAAAAAACAGTTAAATTTAGTATATTTATATTTCAATAATTTTAATTTCTGTAATTTTTATTTTTATTTTTATGGTAAGTAAATTAAAGCGAATATTTTTTTTTTTGTGACTGTATTAACTTTCAATCAATCAATCTGCATTTTTACTTTGACTTTTAATTTTTTTCCTGTTAGTTAGAAATGATGGTGTGTTACTGAGAAGTTTGACAGAGATTACTCTGTTTGAATTTGATGGATTTTGGTATTTTTTGATGTTGCATTATTTTTGGTAGCATTTTCTTGATTTGGAAATGATGATGACGAGCCTGGGCAAGTTACTCGTAATTCATTATGTTTGAGTTTTTGAGTTTGTGGAAGCTTAGTAGTGTGTAATTATTAAAGCTCTTTTTAAGTTAAAATTATTAATAAGTGTAATAATATTTCAGATATTTTTTTTTATGATTACTTTAGTATATTTAAGTCTAAATGAATTTCTTTTAATATTCTTCCTTTTTTTCATTTGGTTGAATTTTTAATTTTGGTTTTATACCATCTTGTTATTATATAATTCTCTGAAATGTGATGATTAGATCTGTAATATCGGTATAAACACACATTATTCCCTTCCAAAGTATGGAACAGTATCAATTACATTACCTCCACTTTTCTTAATTGTTGCTTTTCTCTTACTTTGCTCTGATAAAATTGGTTTTATTTTTCAATGGTATATGAAATGATTATTTAGGTTTTTATTTGGTGTATTGAATTAATAGAATTGATGAAAATAAGTAAATGTTTGGTATATTTTCATAAGAATTTTCACTTGATAATGTTAATAATTTGAGTTTGGTTATCTTTTTAACTACAAGATTTTTCTTTTCCTTGTTTTTTTTATTTCTGTTCCAAGTAATTTTAAATTGTTTTAGTGCTTATAATCGATAATTTATATGATCTTATTTACATATCAATATAATACTATCGTTTCATATAATGGCAGCATTTGCGCCTATAATGTATTGGTTTTTAAGTAAAATATGAAAATTATATGAATTTTATTTATATAAATTTCTTTTTTACACATACACCCTCACACACACACACATATATATATATATAATTATGTGCACCCATAGGTATATAAATAAGAATCCTAATAAAAGTCAGTGCCCTGAGATAATTAATTTTTTTTACGTTTACTTTTCTTTTCATGAGAATTGGATGAAAATGTTAAATTAAACTTCAAATGCTATTTCATTTAATATAATCGGGTACTGACATACATTACAACAATTTGTTCTGAGCAGTTTTCTATTTTTATTGAAATCTATATTTTTATGCTAATAATTATAGTACGAAATTCGGAATATTTCTAATTCAGCTTTCGATGAAGATATTTCATTAAAATTCTTGATCAATATGAATCAGAGTTTAAATTTAAAAAAAAAAAAAGTATGAAGAGGCAAAAATGGATTTTTTTTGAGATTAAGAAAAGGAATAAAATAAGTTCTTGAACATGAAAGACAGCTGTTTATTGAAACAGAAGAAAAATCAGTTTCTTTTTAATAACTCTACAGAGTAAGAGTTTTAATAACTTTTATAGTTTTCAAATACTTGAGCAATATGGAAAGACTGTGTTACCTTATCGCTTGGAGGAAATAAACCCATTAGAATGTGAAATCTTCCTCTCGAGGTTCTAAATCCTCTCGGATTCAATCCCCTTGCTAATAGGAATCTATTGTAGATGATCGAATCATAGTACCTGAAGAGCAGCGTTTTAGTGTAAAATGAAAGATTTTAAGCACGCCTAAATTGACTACGGAAACACGGAATTGATAAGTAAATAAAACAAGATAACCACAAATTTAATGATTACTTAAGTTCTATATGTAATAACTAATAACAAAAAAATATTGTTAAGTAATCTAAATAGAGCAACCTGTTTTTAAAAAAAATATTAAAGATCGTAATATTGAAAATAAGGAAGTAAAAAAAAATTTCTCTGATATTATTCTTGAAGCATTTCATTTTCGCGTTTGAATCTTTCGTTTTCGCCAGCAAATTTTTATTCTAAGGGATTTTTAGACATCGAAAAGAGTCTCCTCATTTAGAAAGCGGAAGATATTTTCTATCACTAATTGGAAATCAATATTAAGCATTCACCCATTCGTCAGTTGGGGATGCACCCGCAAGGGATTACAGCAATGATTTTCCAACCTTTTAAATACCCCAGCTGATTCGGTTCCTTTCAGCGTACGCACGATTCCAAGTATCTCACTCCCGCAGATTCAGAAAACTTCTTTAAAAAGGTGTTTGTTTTAGATTAAAGAATAAATGGTCTGTTTTTTTCCTTTATATAGTGTTATTATTCTTATTTTTGAAGTAAGCAAACGAATTTACACAAAATTTTGAAAATAAGAAATATTAATGAGTTATTTTTTTGAGACATATAACTTTTATCAATACCTTTTTAAAGTTTACAATTTCTGTAGAAAGCTAATGATAAATGTGAACATATTTTTATGAGTAAAAAGACCATTTAAATGCAGCTTAAAAGCTTTATCATTTATTCGCGCTTATATGCATGATAAAACAACAAAAAACTGCATAATATTTTTTAGTCAAGTAACTACTCTATATAAGTACCTACTTGAAGAAAAATTTTATTAAATAATTAGAATAATATTATATACAGTTATTGGATAATCAAATTTTTTCCCAGCAAAAATTTAGAAAATTTTACACTTACAAAATTTATTGAAAAAATTCGAAATTTTTTCTCCCCAAAAATTCCTTATCACATACTTAAAAAAGGGAGGCACATATTTAGCCTTATGAATCGTCGGCCAGTGGCCGAAAATAGCAAATGAAATCAACTGAATCTCACATGATATAGTATGAAGATTTATAAAAGGCAACTCAATCCTCATTGCCACATTGGTCAACGTATTGCTAATCGAAAAAAAAAAAAAAAAAAAAGGTTCTGCATCAGTATCTCGATGTAAACACTAGTAAAACATTTTTAAAAAATAATGAAAAATATTAATATGAATGTCAGTTCCTAAGTTATGCGATAGATGGCAGCACGACAAGTAGAAAATTCATTGAAAGAATACAAATTTTAGTCAAGTCGTTCGATTTTTCTTTAGTAACTTCTTAGTATCGTGGTTATGATTGTTTGTACTTCAGCCATGCCGCATGATCAAGTCCTGTTCCTCAAAAAAATCCGTCGTGTTGAAGGGTTGAGGCACAAAATCCTTGCCTGAGGTGCCAGCAAGATATCGACCTCGTACTCAAAATGAGACATAAGGTGTATTCGTTGTGTTCAGCGGAATTTATGTCGGCTAGAAAAGCGATTTTTCAAAATGTTATCTAAAACTTGAGTAACGAATAAGAATAAAAATTTAAATACACTTTGAAAGAATCTGAATGCTTAAAGAATCTGAGAACTGAAAGACATTTAATTAAATCGATATCTAATAACTTCCAAATGATATATAGCTTATATAATACAGTGATATTATAAATAAATCAAAGAAATTTTCTTTTCTTTTTTTTTATTAGTATTTTTTTTAAAAAAATGCTATTGTATTTGGAACAAAAGTTCCCTACTTTATATTCTTATTTGATGAGACGTTACATTTCATCAAATCTGCACAATTGAACAAGACAAATCATTGACTTTTTTTTTCTACATTCTATAAAAATTTTGTTTTCCCATCAATGCCTCTATCTTTTATCTATCTTGTCATATTTCTAAAAATATAAACATATTATACAGCAGTCGAAAAAAAAAAAAAAAAAGGAAAAGGACATTTTTATCAAAGTTCGCAATTCTCAATGCAACTAGATAAAAATGATATTCGTTATTACAATACATTTCCCAATGGAAATATCATTTACGGAATCTAGTTTTTCGCAAAATTACGCAGATAATGGTTTAAATAGCTTTTACTCCAAATTTTATCCAAAAATTAATAAATAGTTGGGTTTCAAATTTCTGTTCTTTTAGATGCTTTGTTATTTCCTGTTAATTTTTTAAAAAACCACTCTTTAACCTGTTTTTTTTTAATCTCTTGCTCTTTAGATACCTGAATCAAAATCTCAAAAGTATTCAATTGAATGAAATTAGTTGAAGTAAATGCTAATGGATAAAGAATTTGAAATCATTTTTCCACCGTAAAATATAATGGGAATTTAAAGGAATAATGTGAGCTCGGAAACCTGTACAGAAATTGGGTTGCAAACCATCTGTTTCATCAACGTTCTTCTGAGTTCTTAATTTTATTTTACTTATTCGTGAATTGCTCAGTATTGTATTGTACTTTGCCCTTAATATCGTTATTAAATTCACTACAGTTGCAATAATTTATATTACTAACGCCAGAACTTTCATTAAATTTTTTAATACTTACCACAGACGTATCGCTTGACCGAGAATTTGTAGTTGCAGATGCGATACCAAAAGAGTTTTCGTTTTCCGAATCATAACTTTACAGCTGGAAGCTTTAATTTAATACGTTGTTTTAATTTAGAAATTAGTCATTGAAAATATATTGTTTGGCCACAAATGGAACATGAGACTTAACAAGTATTTTTATGACTTACAGTTAAATTAATCTAAACAATGGAATTCTTGCGGTTCAAACAATGAATGAGAGTAAAAGCTCTAAGACAAGGGTGGATTTGAAACTGCAGTGAACTAGTTGAATAGTTGGGGGGGGAAAGAACTGCCTGTTGATCGATCGATTATGGGATAACAGACTTTGTTGCTCTATATCCATAACACGAAACAATTAATCGGTCAATTTAAATAAAATGGAAGGGAAACGATTTCTTTTGATAATAAATGATAACATTGATAATATTGTCATTTCTACATACTTTTATATGCTGTGTTTACATCCATATAATTAAGTTGTTTCTGTGGGTTAATTTAGACTTTTCTTAAGCGAATCAGTTGGGAGCATGTGATTAAAAATGGATTTACGATTAGACATTGATACAAGAGATAATTATTGTGCTGCTATAACCCAGGATCTTTAGACAGAAACTTGTATTATAGAATTAAACCAGCTTCATTCGATTACTTTTGAAGACAGAGATAAGTGATTTTCAATACTTCTAATTGGAGTTTTTGACTGAATTTTTACCCTGTATTGATAGTTGAAATCTTCACTAAATTAGATAAACCTAAACAAAGTTCAGTGACTTGCAAGACAGTAAAATTCTATTTTAACCTATGCCTTGGCGGCGGGAGATAAAAATTTTGCAATGTGATTGTTTATTAACGTCGTATTGAGAAGCAACTCGATCTATTTGCTGCGGAACTAGTAATTTGGAGTTCGGTCAAGTGAGTCTCGGTTGTCTCTCTTAATTTCCCCACCTCGCCAACGGGAAGACTTGGGATCTCAACCACATTTAACGTGATGGCGACTTGCTGAGAAACTTGTTGACTATGGTGATAAATTGAAGATTCCAGAAAGTGCTGGAACCTAGGCGAAAACTCGATTGTGAAGGAAGTCATTGACTTTTCCTGAATTTTTCGTGTGGTATCATACCTGGTCGGAGCAAGAAAAAATACACCTGGAGCCTAAGTCAGTTTTTCTTAAGAGTCTGCTTTAGAGCTCGATTGAGAAATCAGTTGGGGAGCGGGGGGGGGGGGGCATTTGGATGAACGGATTTTCTGAGGAATCGATGATTGAGCGACCGAGTGAATTTTCGAAGCGTCCATTATCTGCCTTAGAAGTGCAGAGAATTACTGAGGAGGTTTGCCTGCAGTACAAATTAGTAAGCTGGTGAGCTTAACGTTGATGATTCAATGTTGACTGTCACTACAAGTGCTGTTTTTATTTCTGCATCTAAGTCGCTAATCTGTACAAGGACCGTATTTTGTGTTTGTACTGTTACTGTTTACGTTGTGCTGTCTCTTTATTGTACTGTCCTGAATATTTGTGAATAAAGCATCATTTGTCGTTATCCTCCGTGTTCGATTTGATCTTCACTCGTATACACCCAGAAATTTGTGTGGCAATATTGTTATGTTGCGGTCGTGGTAGCCAAGTGGTCATGGTCGCGAGCTCATAGGCTATGTTGTTTCCTTTGAGTAGCGGGTTCGTGTCGATCCATCGCTTAAAGGATCTGATGTACGTTAAATCTATAAAGGCGCGTGTCATGGATGTTAAGGATAGGGGGCCAGCTCAAGTGTCGACCTCTTTATCAGACCACGGCTTAACATTGCGTGTCCGTCAATAATAGCCCACGTGTTGACTCTTCGTGAGAAGTTAATGAAAAATCAATCAATAATTGTTATGTTTACTTTCTCAGGTCTCCATTTGAGTATTGACTGTTAAGCTTTAATAGGGAATTTGGAGATTTTTTAAAAATTCTTCTGACTGTATATCGATTATGTTCATTACTTTCTTACTCTGCTATTCATATTCTAAAAAAATTAACATTGTGTATACTTGTTTGACTTAATACTTCTTTGTTGACTTTTTATTGTAGATTTACCTGTTTTTGTAAATATCGTGTTTAGTGTGACGTTTCATTAATTATTTCTTCTGTTATTCATTATAATAATTTACTAGTAAAACTCCTTTGTTGTATTTAAAAGTGTATTAACCCCCCCCCCCTTTTTTTTTTGCCAAAAAATTAGATCCTGGAAATAGAAAGGTTTCTAATGCATATATAGTATTCGAGATATGAACGAATTAATTCTCTGAAACTGAATTCTTCGTTACTTGCAACACCACAAGTGGACAATTAACGGTCATATATCAGGCGAAAAAGAGAAGGGATCTTATGATTTCTATGATGAATAAAAACAATGTCTATTTTTTAAATATAGTTAAAACAAAAATATCTTTGAAGATTTTTGCTTTTTCCCAAATTTCATGCCCCAAAAAAATCCAGGAGTTTTTTTTTCCTTGAGGGTTCTTCATTCGCATTAAAATACGGTATTTTATGGTATTAAAATACGGTACTATATATTATTTTTTTTAAAAAAAAAATTGGGTTTCCCCCCCCCCCCCCCCGTTTTGGGACTGATTATTCTAGCTAAATACTTCCTTAATTAAAAGTTGTATCGCAATACTTTTCATCAGTTTGCATTCTGAAGAAATTTATCACCATTGAATCAGTTGCTACGTGTTATTCAGCTCACTTTTGAAAACTTCAATGTCAAAGAATCAGCAGGGGGCTGCGTGAGTATTTCCTGGTATTACTAATGCTTCCTATATTATTGTCGACAGACTTGCGTACTATACTCCATCACACACATGCGTCAAAGCATTCTATCATCAAGGCCATCTCTTCATTTCGAAATTGTATCGAGGCCGTTATTCCACAGGGGGCTCATCTTAAGGTCAATTTTATAAAATATTTACGTAATGGACTTTGTATAAACATCCAACATCACGCTGGGATTTCGCTAATGACATATCAACAGTTGCAAATGGTTCTAGATTGAACTATCAATTAATTTCGCATTTCAAAATCATACTTCCTTATTAAATTAGCTTAAATTTAAACGAAAGCTGGTACAGTTTCTGAAAAATGGTGAAAAGACTAAATTTACTTGCTGCTACCTTAAAAACTGGTTATTATTTAAATGAAATTTGAATTATGAATTTAGTAATGTATAATAAAGGGAGAGAAATAATGATGAATAAAATTTACTGTAGAACCTGGCTTGAAAATAAACCGCACCCCCGTCTTAAGCTCAATTTGAATTATCCTGAAAATATGCCCATTTTTAAATTTTTGCTTACATGTTTAATTTAGGATTAATTCTAAGGGATTTTTCATGCATCTTTTTTACAATTTTTCATTCTTATTTTGCAAGAATTTTACTTTTTTGTACAATTTATTTTACTTGTTTCACACAATTCTTTACATTATGGACATTTTTCTCTTGAAAATATTGAATTTCATTGGTAAAAGTTTAATTTATTTCTTATTTAACGGTTTTAACTTTTTTAGATGTAAATGAAATTTAAATACTAATTTCGAGCTTACTCTAAGATATGACATTTTTCAACTTCTGTAGGGGTGTATCTGAGAGACTACAATAACGACTTCAGAAAAAAAAAAAGTTTAATTTCTGTTATAAATACTTCCTAAATTTAAGAGGTTTTCAGTTGTACAAAGAATGGAAGGGGTATTTTTTTCGAACTTAGTGACAACCAGCCTCTACTGCACACAAAAATTGATTATAGTACTTATTATGGGGAATTATCGTTATAAATACTATTGCTTATAGTACTTATTGATAGAACTTATAATGGGGAACTATCGTTAAAGCAAATTACAATTTTATATAATAAAATAGATAATGCAAAATATATGCCTTTATTTAGGTGGACAAATGGAGTATATTCGGACGTCTTACAAATTTTATATAACATGTAAAGATTTTTAAAATCCAATTCACGCAAAACCGTCAATTCAAGAGTGCCAAAAAAAAAAGCAAGTCAAGTGGAGAGGGTTGATATTTCCAAATGTTTCGAGGGTCGTGTGGTCTCACATTTATTTTAAAAAACATATAACTTACACAACAACTATTAAGTATTCAAAACACAGAAATAACAACCTGTTTCAGCGATTCTTGTTAAACAGTTTGTCAGATCGCAAAGCAGAATGTGGAATTTATGTAGAATTAAGATCAGCCAGGAGATGATGCAAACCGTATGAGCTCACATCTCACAATTTTATCAATCAAAATTTTACAGAAACATAATTATAGGGATATTATTAAGGAATTCGCTATAATGTATTTAAAAAACAAAGCAAATTTATGTAACTTAGTTATTTCTTTGAGGAGACTTACTTTATTTTCCTTTAATATCAGTAAATAATTTTTATGACATAACAATTATACTTCAATTATGATTAATATTTTTGGTTGTGATATATTTTTGACAACAATCAGAGTGATTAAGACAAGAAATATTTTTATAATTCATAAATTGAAATGATTTATTATTACTATTACTACGCTTATTAAAAAGCATCATATGGCTCAAGGTCGCGCTTCTTCTTACTGGAACGATGAGGGTGGTTGAAAAACAGTGCAGCTTCAGTGAAAGTAATAATCAAAACATGGAAAACCTGGATAATTTTTAACAGATGCTGCAACAAAGATGAACTCTAAAGCATCTTCCATCCTTGGAGGGGGGGGGGGTATAGTATTTTGCTCTCTCTCTCTTCAAAATAAAATTCGAAACAGCTTGACATATTCTTCTAAATGAACAAAAATGGTTCCACTGATAGACCAAAGTGAAAGTCTAAATTCTTCCACCGAAGGACGGTTTCAACTTTCACTCACCATCTCTCCTCCTATTTCATTCCTTCTCAAATCGTTCCCTCTTGAAAGAAGCCCTTATCTTACGGAAAGATCTCCCTCTTTCTGCAAAGCCGTCACATACGCCCATGCAACAAGCGGTCAAAGAGAGATGAATGGAAACAGAAGTTCATTTTGATGGTTATCAGAAAATTAGATGATTTCACTCCCCTTCTTTCTGTTTCATTCTGAAGCCTCGACCTCTCTTCGGCTTCAACTCATTCATTTGGACGGTGGATTCGTGAAAAACATCCAGCCTTGGTTGTCATGTATTAGTTCCTCCCTTCTCATTAAAGTCGATTCAGTAGCTTTTAGTTGATGGGTTTTTTTTTTTTTTGTTGTTGTTGATGTATGCAATAACAAGATTCATTTGCTATTATTTAAGCAAGTTTAGGTCTTAAAAACTTTTGGAGAAGAAAAGATGTTCAAAGATAAATGAAAGGGAATATAAAATATTGTTTTTTTTATAAATTTTATGTTCTTTTTCCACATTAAAATTGTACAGCGCGATTAGCTTTTTTAGAGCACGCTTTTGTACAGAAGGGAATGCTTTTGTATACACTTTATAGAGCTAATTAAAAAAAAAAACTATATTTCAAGTTCATCCATGTCGTTTAAATGGATGTATGATACTTATATGCTCATACAAAAGAACAATATTATTTCTAACATCAATATATGATCACCACAGTGCCTTTTGAATATACAAAAAGCATGAATTAAAGCCAATTATATCATGGTTTCGAGGAGTCATTCGTTGCAAAAACACATTCCGTGAATCACAGTTTCCTAAATTTTGATGTAAACAGCAAAAATATCTTAAGTATTCGAGAGGATTTAACCTCTTGGTGATGCCGACCGCTAATTTTTTTTTTTTTTTAATGTGAAATCAATAAGCTATTTAAGTACATTTTAGTGATAGGATAAATGATTACCAAGCAAAAAGAAATCAAGAAATTCAGTGACTTCTCCATTTCTGGCTCCAATTACACATCACATACTGATATATAGCGTATCCTAATTATTCATTTCAATAATGTAATACCTAATTTACAGGAACAAAAATTGAGAAAGATGGGGAAAAAATGTAGAAACGAGAATGTTTTTCATAAATTTAAGAAAGACATTTATGACATAAAATAAACACTAAAGAAAAAGACGATAAAGGCGAAATAATAATTTTGAAAACTAACTGCTCTTTTCTTGCTGCTGAATTCTATGGGAGCTTCGGAATAAAAATAAAAAGTGCAAAGCATAAAGAAAGCACACATCCTTCGAGAAATATTCAACAGTTACTGAATCAATTTTCTTCAGATGGTTTTCTAAATAAAGCATTTGGGTTAAAGTTTAAGTTTAAGGTTATTTTTTTCATCCAAAAATGATTAAAATAACCCTATTCAATCAACTAAACAGCCCCTAAGCCAAAAGTATTAACTTCCAAAAAAAAAATTTCTTCTTTTCTTTCCTTTTTTTACAATCTAAACTGTTAGCTACCAACTCGAATTGAATCTCAAAAGCAATGCTTTTCTATCTATTCAGAAGTATAGAAAAGGGTAAAGACACAATACACATTTTAAATCCTCGCTAAACTGTCCAATTCATAGCCGATATTTGTGTGTGTGTGGTTCTACATATTTCTTCTACTCCTCACAAAGAAACGTAATCCTCTGCTCATATATTTCCAGTAGCTGAGACCACCGTTAGAAGCACCTGGTACTGAATCTGTCACAGCACAAAACTCTTATTTATTTGTTTACATTCGGCGGCATAGTCTAGAGCGTTTTGCTGTATTAAGCTCAATCATCTACCATGCATCTGCTCTGCGTGTGGGCAAATACAACGAAGAAAGGGTTAAATGGCGGCTGACAAGATAACAAATACGAACTCACTCTAGAAAAAAGAAAAGGTAAAAGATCTCCGATTCACCTGCGGGGGTGATTATGGGAGTGGCAAAGGGATATTCAAAGCTTCTTTTTTCCCATGTAGAGTTTATAATCCTTCGGGATATTGTCAAAAGCATCTATTTCATGGTCGAAATAGATAAGTCTTTTGGATTGAAAATAAGATTAAAATCGGAGCTTATCTGTCGGAAGCTTCCTTTTTTTGCCATAGTTCTACTATTCATTTGAGTTTGGAATTTTTCAAAAAGATTTCTCGTAAATTGAGTGAGGCTAAGAGAATAATAATAATAAAAAAAAAAACACCTTTAAATTATAAACTACCAGCTAGAGTACCTGTTCTTTTCACGGAAGAATTTCAAAACTCAACAATCCAGCTACCAAGTATAAAATATTTTTAAGGAGAGCTCACATCCATCACGGTGCATGACACCAGATCCAAAAATTTATTAAATTTCTTTTCGTTTCGGGGTTTTCACGAAGACAACTCTTAAGTAAAGTCATGCATCATCAATAAATTATTTTAAAAGTTGATAGTGAAACAAAATAAAATATCCCCTAATAAAAGAATAGTTCATTTCCCTATAAGTAAAAAACAATTACAACATTAAACTATGAAGAAATACTAATAAGCAATATCAAAAGAGTTTTTGATGAACAATTATACATATTTTTTCATCCAGAACGCAAATGTATAAATATTCATCATAGCCGACAATGAACACAAGTTGCAAGTAATAATCCTGGTTATTATTATTTCCAATACTTTCTATGAATCCACATGTTTGTTGAAAAAACGACGGTGTTTGATGAAAAGGTGAAAAGAAGACACAAATCATGTAACCCAAATTAAAATTTACTTTTTGAAAAAAATACTTTTTTTGTGACGATTCATTGAGAAAAGAATCGCTAAGAACAAACAGAGAATAAATATAATACAATTTGTTTGAAATTCCATTAAGTAGAAATTGTGAGAGACAAATTGGACTGCCGTCATGGGACTTAATATACAACAGAGCTTTGCATAGAATAGCTAAAGATAATCATAAAGTCATGTGACTTAACATCCGTTACATAAAACCTTGCTTATCGGTTACTTTAACACTTTGTGTTATGTCGTCCACATACACACACAAGCTGTTCTATCATTATTACAGGGTTGACCTGGGAACAAAAACTAATATAGCCCCGGTGTTTTTTAACCGATTTCAACAAATCAAATTGCATGAAAAAGAACTTATTAAAATGCACCTTTCTAGAGCAGAAAAGAAATTTTGAAAAAAGAAAAAATGTTGCTTCTGCTGAAAATCTCGAGAAAATGATGAAAAGAGGAGGATGAAAAATGTATGAACGATTCCGAGGCAGACAATAGCTGTGAATCAGTGAAAAGAATGGAAGAGTCTTTGAACATCAACACGGAAACGATTCGAACCACCCTGCTGAAAGATTTAGGTAAAATAAAAACCTGTGCTGAATGTATATTTTACACACTTTAATTAACGAACTAAAATCAATGAGACATGCTCATTACATAGATACAATTTCAGCAGCTAAAAATGATCAAAACTTCTTTAAATCAATAGTTATGGTGATGAAAACTAGTATATTCTATACTATTTTTTAAAAAAGAGACTAAGTGCAGATTAGAAGACAAGAAACTCACCACAAGTAAAAAAAAAAGTTCCATCTAAAATCAAAATAGGCCCCTTACACTCTTCGATAGAAAAGAGTTCCACAAAGAATTTGTTCCAACTGGACAAACAATTACTGGTGAGTATTAATTAAACATCTCGAAGCGTTTGATGGTCAAATTCATCGCTTTCGTACAGAATGTTGGAATGAAAATAATTGGAGTTGATAATGCATCTAGTCACAATTCACGTGTTGTTCGTAGATTTTGACACAATAATAATAATAATAATAACGCCTATGTGTGGTATTATCCACCTTATTTGAATGATGTAGCCCCCTGTGACTTCTCCTTGCCTCCAAAATTTAAAAAGAAATCAAAAGAGTGTTATTTTGATGATATTTTGACTATACAAAGAGCTCCGACGCTGCTATGGAGAAAATTCCGCAAAGTGACCAGTGACAAGTGTATTGGTGCTGAAGGGACTTATAGAGAATTATATATATATGTAGCTTTCTGTTTCTATTTCTTCTTACAGTCCCAGTCTTAAGAATTATTTGATGCACTATGTATTAGCCTATATTGTTGTATGGGGGTCGTTCAATAAGTCCTTAGAAATTCCAAGCAGTGATACTCGTAGCATCAAAGATGGTCTGATTTTAGTAAGCATCATGACTTATTAGACAGCTGACTAAGTCTCAGTTACTCGTATTCATGATCACGATGCATTTCGTACCTCAAAAACTCTTCATCATAACTTTTCCGGTCGATGAGATCATCTTCGCTTTTCTTGGAAAAGATTCCCCGAAAGAATTGATTTTTTCTTGATTTTTGGCGCATAATGATGAATGATTTGGCGCATGACGGTGACAACTCGACGCAAAATGACGTCGACAACTCGACGGGGCAGCAATTAAATTTTGATTTGGCAGCAAATGACTGCCAAATCAAAACAAACTTACGAATCAATGTCATATTTGTTTCTGCCCCTTTCAACAGATGGCAACACTCAATGGTAACATCAGTTTACCTTAATGATGTCATCTGCTTTCTAATATAATTACTTTTTGAACCCCACCCTTGTATATTAGTCATATCATTCCATTGTTTTAAAATGATGTAGTTGTATGATCTATTTTTAATAATTACTATTGATTATTAAAATATATTTGAAAATTTTGAATACCTGATCACATTTAAACTTCAATAGTTTTAGAGAAAAATATAGTAAAATAATAATCAAGAATTAGAAATAGTAAACAACTGTTTTTAATATTTGATACATCTCTTACAACAAGAATCTAACTTTTTGTGTGCGGAGAAACAGAAGAATAATTAGAAATTATGTAAAAAAAATATCAATTTTCATTTAATTTTCGATTTGTTTTGCAGATTTCTAAACTCACGTTAGAAAAGTTGAAAGATGATTTAATAATTTTAACGAATAAAACAGTGTTTGCGTGTTATGAAAAAAGGCACGGAAATATTTCTTAAACTATAGGATATTCCCAGAATATCCTCCCCATATTGGCTCTGCAACTGAATAAGATATTAGTTCTCGTGCACATATAAATTGATTGAAGAGACTATAAATAAGTTTTATTTTTCAAATACTTCAGTAACCTATCACACATGATGAAAACCCGACAGCCTACCGAAGCAACACGGTTACAAAAAATATATATTAACGCTCCTATTATCTAAAACCGGAATAATCATCTGCGTAAAACAGACAAAGTATTAATTCAACGTCAAGCACAATCTCGAATCAAGCAGCGCAATACCCTGCGTGAGGCCTTTTATACTTTTGTACCGCTATCTGAATCGAACATCTACTGCTATCTCGAATTTCCAGATAGTTAAACTGGTCAAAAAAGGTTGTTCCGATAAGATTTGCGAGTGCCTTCCTCAGATAACAGTCTTGACTTGCGCGAACTGATGTTTTTTACTGCCATTTCGAACGTCTCGTTAATAAGGCGTGCTGTCCACTTAATCCTAGATCACTGAAATTTCCCTTTTTCATACCTCTGACATCCATTCTGCCGGCTGGATATCTCATAATGAAGAGTTTAGCGACAGTACTGAGGGTGATGGCATCAGGTGCATTGTGGGAGGCCACCTCAAGGGATTGTCCAGACAACTGTTCGAATTTATGACTCGCGGAAAGTCTCCACACTTATTATTTGATTGCGGAGTTATAAAAATAACATAACAGGCATAAAGCAAGAATAAATGTCATACGTTACATCGCCTTTAAAACGTGTTGCTGATAAAAGATGAGATACATTGTTGTACTCTGTGAAAGATTTGGATTTATTGGATGGTGTCTTCTTTTTTTGATGTCGCGTGATAACGTCGTGTTTTACTGCAGTGGGTATGAGGATTATGAAATTGTGGTGGATATTTACAGTTGTTTTCGGACGAAAGAATTTGTAACGTCTGGAAAGATTTAATGGGGGAATCTTAGAATATTTGGAAGTTTTGTTACTTTTGGAAGCAGAAGCTATTATTTAAAAAAAATTTTTTTTTTTCATTAGATCTTATCTCGTAATTGTGAATGCTTATTTGCTGATAAATCATTCAGTCCTGTGCAAAATTAGTACTTTTGAATACAGTTTTGTGCTGTGTTTTTGGCAACAGTAAAATAAAGTGAATAAAAAAACGTGGTTAAGCTAATAAATTAAAATATAAGTACTCAAAAATAATCAAGTGATACATAAGAACAAATAAAAATATTAAAAATGAATGAATCATTCATATTTAAAGCAATTAGGGGACAGCAGAAACTTGTTTTGTAACATATATTTACATAAAACCTTCGACAATTAAAAGAATCAACAGTTTCCGCGCAGTATTACGATCAAAAGTCGCCGAAAGTGGCAGCGGCCCCCCCCCCCCCTGACGATTCGGCAAATGTCACTTTTTCCCGCTACGACGCTCGTTTTTAAAAGATTTATTTGCAGTGCATTAAAAGAAAGAATTATTTACAGTACATAAATGTAATATTTACAACAATTTTTATTCTCTCTTTTAAACAATTCATTAAATGAGCTTGAGAAATTATCTCCTAACTTTCCGTCAGATCAAAATCTTAATAAACTATCAAAATCATTTTTCAAAAATATACGCATTTTCAAAATTATGTAGTTTCCACTTTTGAGGCATTTCAGTACCTAAATCTCATCAAAATAAATACACAAGAAAAAATATATATATATATCCAAAGAAAAAATAATTAGACCAGGAACATAATCTTCCCTCATCGTGCAAAAACATTTCACAGCACACGTACTGCCATCTAAGTACAGTCAAACTAATTAAATTCTGAGAGTAAATATTGTTTGAATCTCTGGCAACATTGGATAATATTGGCGAACGAGCTCATCTGGAGGAAAAATTTCACTGACCAGTAGAGCTGGTTTACCTACAATTTTGCTCGGCGTCCTCCAAGTGAGCTGAGTTCGTTCGTTAGCATTGTGATGAGCGACTTAAATGTAAGTGAACCATCAATGGGTTAACACAAAATGCATGCAATGTTAAAATGTGAGAAATAATTAGGGATGCATTATCAAATTAAAAAAATATTCAAAAATTCCTAATTTCACGTGTGATTATAACCATAAATATTTTTGTAAAATATCATGCTCTTAATATATATGCGATAACTGAGTTGGAATACGAAATTCAATATTATATTTTTTTCTGTTTGAAATGTATTCCTAGTCTGGATGTTAGTAACGCTCTAATGTTAGACGAATACAACCTAAGATACGCAAAATGGTATAATAAAAAGCGCAGAATAATTTTTTTTTTCTGTAGATATTTAAATTAATTATATTAAAATATATTTGGGAAACGCCTTAACAAAAGAAGTATCTGAAATTATATCTTTATTTTTAGACTGAATTTATATTTTAAAATTTTCATTTTTTTTAGGTAAAAGGAAAACGATGGAGCTAAATACTTCGTGTTTATTATCTCTCCAGATGGAGCTGCATCAAAGATTATTAAAAGACAGCTAAATTATTAAAAATACAACTTTTAAGAAATTATTTTTTTCAAAGTTTCAATTAAGTACAATACACTATTAGGATCTCAGGGAAAGTTTTGAAACTTCAAAAAAAAAAAAAAAAAAATTTTAACCTTTTGAAAAACTTCATATTTTTTGATTTTTTCAATACATACATATATATATATATATATATATATATATGCCTATGCATTTTCGTATTCGACGTGTGTTTCAGTTTATTTTGTTTAATAAGCCACATTAAAATTTTTGAACACTGGGATTAATAAGTAGGAAGCTTGGCATGTGAGCAATCGAAATAAAAGTCTATATTTGTTTTTCTCGAAATTTTGCCTAAAGTCGATTGGTTCTATTCTTCAATTTTCAGAAAATGCCTCATATCTAACTTTTAACATTTACAATAATGAACAAAAACTATTATTTAGGAGAAATTTGACATAAAAATATTTTGAAATATAGGCTTATCACGGGCAGGAGATGTTAAACTTCAAATACAAACATTTAAACAAAAAAAAAAAAAAAAAAAAAAAAAAAAAAAGGAATGTGGAATCATTTTTGAGATTCTCGGTGCAAAACAAATGATTAAAAAAGTAAAAAAGAGAGTTGTCGGAGCAAATACACACAGTAGGGAAATATATCATCTTTAACCATTTATTATATTTAAGTTCCACAAAAGTTAATTTTATAATAATTATATATTATATTATATTAAAAAAAGTCGTAGTACTTAAAGCTGTGTTTATTTCTGAAGTAAATTTTACAAAATCCTTTCTAGAATTTGAAATTTTTATTTCAAATCAATATCAAATGTAAAGAAAATTTATTCTTCAGAAAAATATATACAAGATTATATAATTTGTTCACTTTCATGAGTTCATTCCGCTTTTTTTCAATAATAAATATAATCTATAAAGAAATGTACGTTTTCTTGAATACACATACTATTACCAAAAAATTAGACGTCGAGGAAAAAGATTTTTTAAAGACTCGAAAACCCACAAATAAATCTTTAAAATAGGCTTAAAAATAATTTTAAAAATCGAAGGAAAAATATAATTAAGCAGAAAGCTTCATTATTTTTTGCTCTTTCGAATGCACTTTGTTGCATTCAAATAGATAAAATGGTTAAGATTTGAGGAAGAAAGTAGAAATTCCATAGGATTAACATTATGTTTACAACATCAAAATGGCTGGCAGATGGGAGCCTTTACAACTATTTCCTAAAAATCAGCCGATGTCCCATTTTCTTGAGGGAAAAATAAATAATTCTGTTTCCTAATTTTGATTCGGTTTTACACTTTTTGTATAGATTCTTTTTTCAAAACATGCCCAATAAAAACTAATATTTAGCATCGTTAATTTTGTTCAATACGATGCTAATACGATGTTAAGAGAAGAAAGGTATATGTTTAATAATAAAATAAATTCCTAAAAAATTTATTATTATTTTGCTATTTGAAGATAAAAAGGAGAGAAGGTACTATCATTTATTTATTTATTTTTATTTCAGTTGCACAGTAACAATCAGTGTATTCGGATGGATACAGGGAGTCGAGGATGTGCAGACAAAGAAGAACGGATGCCCTTTCGAAGAAAAAATATCCCCTTTTTAAGACCAGTGTCACGTTCCTACAGGTACCTTCCATCTCCCCAAGAGGCCTTGAGGGCAGGTGTCCTCCACCCCCTTTTGCTGATCTGTACTCCGTGAAAAATAGCCACAGCATCCCAGGCGCCTTTTCCCCCTGGAAGCATAAAGGAAAGAAAGTAAAAAAAAAAAAAAGTTTGGAATAAGTTTCGGAAAGTATTTACAGAGGATAGGAGAAGGAGTCACGTGGCTTCTGTTCCTTTCACTACCTCTGGGTCACGAGACCCGTTCGAATGAAGCCGCACCCCAAGCACGTGCAGTAGACAAGTGAAACTGACTCAACCATAACAGAGTGAGCTGAAAAGGACGCGGTAAACTGTATTCAAAAATTCGCCCATGAAGTCTAGTTAAAAACCTAATAAAAGATTGGTGGATTTTCGAAATGTTCGATGGTTTTTTTTTTAAGGATTCCTCTTCTCTATTGTGAATCAGCTTAGAATCCAGATTGTTTCAATAATGATCTCATAAATCTATGGCAACATATTTTCTAATTTGAATTGGAACAAATAGGCATATGTTAAAAACGGAGCAAATGTTCAAACAATGTCCAAGAAAAATAAAAGTTGAATTTTTTTTTTTTATGAACCATAATCGAAAGAGTTTAATAATAACAATTGATATCTGGCAAGCACCTTTACGAATTCTTTTAAAAAATTTATTAATTTTCCTTGGCAAATTTTTGTATTCTATCTAATCACTATACAATTATGTGCATCTAGATATTTCTGATGGTTTGAAATCTTAAAGGGTTATATATATATATAATACAGATAATTCACAATGAAATCAAGACTTGAGAATTCCTAAAAAGTTTGAGTAATTTTTATTATTGTGATTAGTAGAACATTTGTGTAAAAATTTAGATTCACATGATTATATAGAGTTAATGAATACTACAAAGGTAGCTACTTATAATATCAACCATTATACTCCTATAATGATATCAGAATATCATTTTCTTATGTACAAAATATTTATTATTCAGGATACATTTAAATTTTGATATAGAGAATACTTTTTAATTGCACTTCAAAAGCAAACTTCAAATGAAAATTTTCGTTGGATGAGGATTTAAAAGCATTCGACTTGCTTTCGATGGTTTCTAAGTGTGTTTGGATGCGGGAAACCTTTAGAACTCTGTAACATAAACAGAATTAACTAAATGATTGTTAAGTAATTTTCTGATCAACATTTCGAAATTTATTATTAGCTTTATAAACTTTTGAAAACCTCAGCGATTTACTTGTATCTAACCTCAATCATCACTAAATTACAACATTTAAGGGTTATATAAAATACGATTACAGAATGGTGAGACAAAAAGTTTTCAAACACATTGAAAGACTTTTAATTATTTCTTTGTTGATAATTCTTTCACATCTATTGATATTAAATCGTTAGATGTATCCGAAATATCAAAATCTTTGAACCTCGACACGATTTTAAACGGTTCTTATAAAATCAGATGATCTCTGTAGTAAAGAAAATAGCTTAAGAACCTAATTGCAACCTTTTAGGAAAAGAAAAATCATTGAATTATTAAAGCGTATCTAGATAAAATATTAGATTTAGCCATCTCTTGTTTTTTGAAAAAAATCTGCCCTGATGACTTTCGATTTCAAAGATATTTTCTTCAACAGAGTCGTGAGTGCAAAGAAATTCATTCTGAGATACGTCTGTACAAAAATATAGGCATTTTTTTCTGTCATAAAATGAGATTAAAATTTGTTAAAAAAAGTAAGATGTTTAAAATAAAAAAAATAGCCACATAAAAATATTCGATCTCACTACTCATCTTTTCTCCAAACGACACGTGTAAAGGAAATAAGAAACAAAGAAACTAAACTCTTCTGCAATAAAAAAAATGTACAAAAATCGTCTTCCTCTGTTTGCTCACGTCATCACGTAACTTCCATTCAGTATCAATGGTTCCCAATTCCCGCCCTCTACTATACGAGCGGGCGAAAGCGACAATTAGAGGTCAATGATTCAATAAACCGCTTTGTTCCGTTCTTTCGTGACACGTGCCACAACTTCCTCCCAATTTCGAATTCTTTTTATAACACCCTTTTGATTCTAATCGTCTACGGATATAGAAGCTCGTTTCCAGCGACGCCACTTTCCCGGAGTGGGGGTGGGGAGAGCGGAAGCGTGGGTGAAGGGGGTGAGCTGACGTTAATGAAGAGACACAGGATGTGGTCACTGAATACTTGACCGCCTCTGGCATCCGTCTCAGTTTATATTTGTCTTTGAGATTGCGCCGGCATAAGAGGGACTTTGTGGAACTAGAAGATTTCGCCGGAAGTTGGGGGGGGAAACACTTTTTTCCGCGCTTTTCCTCTTATCGATGAATTCTATGTTTTCTAATTTCTTTCGCTCTGAAATTCTTAAAAAAAAAAGGATTTAAATTGTTTCAGATTTTTTTTACTCTATAAAATTTAACCGTAGGATGTCTTTATCCTCAAGAAATATATTTTGAGTTCAATCAAGAGAACTATCTAATCTTAGATTCCTGACTAAAAGGCCATGTTATAGAATTTTAAAAGAAGTATTACTAAAATTATGTAAGTATTCCTACCTTAAAAGCAATTAAAATGTATCGCTGAAATCTTTGGAATGAAAGAGATTAAACTTCTAAAATAGAGATGGAAATTAGCTAATTTACCTACCACTAACTTAGAAACTTAGCTTAAATTAAGAAAAAAAAGTGCTTAGGTATTAAAAAAAAAACGATATGCCGTAAAAAAAAATGGTTTAGTTTTATCATTCAGAGAATAGTTAATAAAAAACAATAAAGAAGAACAAAAACAAAATTACATAACACTAAAAAGGTAAAAGTATTAATAAAAACTACTAAATTACACATGGCATAAATTGTTATTTAACAAATAATTCTAATTTTTAAGACCGCTGTTTGACTGACATCTTCACTTGAAATTTACTTAACATTTCGTCCGAGTATCAAAAGATATGTGATTTATCTTTAACATTTCACAATAGGAATATTATATCATTCTTTTTGAAATCGATAGACCGAGTAGATTAATAATAATTTCGCTTGACACGAATGAATGTATTTAAAACATTTTTCTGTTCTGAACATATTGTATTCATCTTCGAAAACTCCCATTTTGCTTCAGCTGTGCTTGCAGCAAGCGCTCTACAGTATTTTCAGCTTTGTCTGAACTAATTCATACATATAAATAAAATGCTCCTGCTCAAGCAAGGCAACCTGCCGACCTCTCTCCACTTCTCTCTCCCTCCACGCTTCAACTAGCTCATTCCTCCTTAGTGTTCCATCTTAGCGTTCTTTCCCAGTCCTGTTTCCTACCTTGCCAACATACTTGAAGCAGAAGCGGCTGTTTAGCCACTGGTTCTTCATATTATGTAGAATACTCGATTTTTCAAAAATAACTGAAATGAATAAAAATATCCTAAAACTTTCTTTTCTTTCAAATGTAGTGTTGTTTATTAAATATCTAATATATTTATCGGTAATTAAATTCTTACTGTAAGTTTTGTTTCTCTAGAAGAATGCAATGTTTAAACTAAGCACAACAGGGGAGGGGGGAACATTATCTCTCCTTCCCCTTTTGATCTCATTCATATTTCAGTTTAATTTTTTCTTCAATTTCTACTTAACTGAATTTTCGAGAGTTTCAGCGTCCATTTTTTTTAAAAAAATCTCTTATTATAGTTTATAGCATCATTTTGTTCCCGTTTTTTCAACATTAACGGACATTTTTAAAATCAAATTTGTGAGGAAGAGCATGTCGGAAAATACTGAAGTACGGAAGGAAAGCTATATGTAAAAATAATATGAATTTGAGTTTTATTTTGATGTAGCAACTGATAAGGCACAAATGCAGCTGCCTATGTGAAAACATGGCAGTTAAAATAATAAGGAGCGAAAAAAACACCACCAATTTTTCGCTCAAAGATGAAGGATAACATCTGCTTCGAAAATTACTGTTGATTTTAAAAAACGATTACAGTAAACATGTTTACCATTAGTTATAGGCACACCGCAAATGATAATTTTAACCCCTAAAAGCTAATTTCGGGGATCAAGAGTTAATTCTGACTTACATCTGTTCCTTTTACTGCTCTCCCCTCCTCTCGACCATCATTTGCACAGAAAAAAATAACAGTTGTTCTGAACATAATCCCCCCCACCTCCTCCTTCCTTTCTTGGTGGTGAGGTAATGTATTTTTTATGGACTAACTTTTTTCACCATTACGACTAGATCTAAAAAATGTTTCGCAAATGTAACACTACATAAGGTCTTTTACTATTTATCAAACAGTTCTGAATGCTTCTCGTAACATGATAGTCAGAAACTTTTGACATTAGATTTCAATCTCAGCCTTTTCTCTTAGTTTCTCTTCTGTACTCATTGTTAGAGTTTATTTTCTTTTTCACTTTAATTTTTCATCAAATTTACATAATACAAGAAGTAACTAGATTCTACAAGCAATCTTAGTGTGTGACATCCTCCTTTTATTATTTTGGATGTGGTAGACATGGTAGCGGACTCGAGGACGGTGGCTTTCATCGTGTAGTGGGTTCGAACCTTGATGCCACTAAAAACCCGCTGCAGACCTGTGGCTGATGTATATTAAATCTGTCGAGGCTCAAAATCCTCCCGTTGGTTTGTGTAGAAGTTAGGAGGGGGGTGCCAGCTCTAGTGTCGTCCTCATCACTTGACTGAGGTTCGAAATTAGGTCCGTCGCCAATAGTCTTCGCATTGCTTCTAGTGCGACGTATTCTAACCAAACCAAAACAAATCTTTCATTATTTAATTATATTGCCAACTTTCTCCTAAATACATAATTAATAATTCTCGGACTCCAATTGAAAATACGTGAGAGCAATTCTATGTACTTTATTAGACTCTAAAGAATGGATAAAGTAGCTTTCTTTAGAATCCCACTTAACTCATCAATCTTAGATTATGTTTTATCATTAAAATCTTAATATACCAAATCACTCGTGCTGATTCAAACACTTCTCGTAAACAACCGATTTTAATCTGAGGACAAAAACAAAGAGATTAATTTCAATCCAAAAGATTAACTACGATGGGCCAATCAGGCAGCCGTGCGTACGATTGAAAAGAAAGTAACGGAAAAATGTAACACATTTTATAGATTTTACAGGATTACAGAAAAACTGCATAGTAACCAACTTGGCAATTTATCGCCAAAAAATTAACTT